>JAINUT010000724.1:0-209224 GCA_020205555.1 Panax stipuleanatus
TTTTTTTAAAAAGAAGTCACCTTCTTTTATTAAAAGAGTCCTGCAGGTTTATTAAAAGAGTCCTTTGCTGATGGGTCACATTCTTTTTGGAGTAAGAAAGAGACAACACATTTTCTTTGCAAAATTCAAGATTAGCACCCAAAAAAAAAATTTGTGATTCGTCCCAAAAAAAAAAAAAAAAAAAAAAACGTCATTTTTTTTTCTTAAAAAAAAATAATTTTATACAATAAAATTATGCCCAATAAATTATTTTAAATATATACCCATATGTATATGAAATCAAAAATAAATTAATAATTGCATAAAAGTTTGGCTCTGATGCCACTATTGGGTTTGTACGAAATCGTGACGCAATCAAATTGCAAAAATTAGCGGAAGCATGGTATATCAGAGTTTAAAAAATTTCTACAAAACCATTACCCGGATCATCCTTTATGCAAATTATTAATTTAAAACGATAAATAAGAAGTTATGGAATCATACCCTTGTAGAACGAAGCTTCCACATGTACTAGTTCAACTCCTTGTTCTTCGTGATCTCCTTGAATTTCCGGATTAGATTCCTTCCTTTGATCAACGTTAGCCACCCAAGTGTTTGGCCTCTAGAGGTGATCCACCAAGGAAGATGAATTATCAAGAAGGAGGGTGGTTGGCTTAGTTTTCTATCCTCTATAGAAAAGGAGTACTCTCCAACAATTGGAATTGCATCAAGTAATATCTATTATAAGAATCCTCTTATATAGATATTGGTCAACCCTTCTAATCCTATTAGACATGGGATTTCTTTTAATTAATTAAACTCCTTTAATTAATTTAGGCTTCCCACCACATGGGAAATAATTAATTAAATTCATTTAATTAATTTGTCTCCTAATCTTATTAGGAATAAATGAGAGTACTAATATTAAATTAATTACTAAACTCCTTTAGAAATTAAAATAATAATAATTATAATAATATTAATAAGACTCCTCTTATTAATTTATATTTAATATTTCCAAAATATTAAATAATAAATATTAAGCTATTTAATTTATTCTATCACCATAGATTAAATTAATTTCACTTAATGCATTATTACGATTATGTCATTACCTTCTTAAATAATTATTCTTCCTTTTATGGTGTGACCCTTTAGGTTCTCCATATTAAACCGGTTGTGAATAAATCAATTAGAACAATTCTAATCTTATTTAAATAAATAAATTAAACTAATAATCTATTTAAATAAATAATATTTATTCTACAATAGGGATAAGCCTCCCTAGCGATCAACGACTTTCCAGATAATATAGATTTCAACATTAATCATAAAAGAACCTGTGAGTAAATAGTTACCATACAATTCAATCCTTCCACCATACAATGTCCCAATTAAATATAAGACATGAATTTACTGTCAAGTCTTATTTTATTTAATTATATGTATTTCGATTAGAAAATGCACAACTCCAAATAATGTAAATTAGAAACTCCTTTCTAATTTCATTTTACCTTGGCCAAGGATTCCTGGGTTGTCATTTAACGAATCACATAGGACATATCTCCTCCTTTACTAGAGGTGGTAGATTCTTTATTGATCATTCATTGTCTCCATATGTAACTCATTATACCCAAGCATACCCTTTTATATATACCCTAAAGGGCTTTAAGGAATAAGTCAAAGTATAATTCATTACATACAAGATACTATGATGATCTCAAGTCCAAGGATCACTTGTACTACTATCACATTAGGAATTCCTATTGACAGGCGAGTAAAACTCCATTAGGTATTCCATAGCGAGTCACGTTCAGTGAACTTATTCTCCAATAAGCACCCACATACTTGCTTTAGTGTCTCCACACAAATGATTATGAGATCAATCATCCTCATCTAATGAGCAAGCAACATATGTACTAATCTATCCGGATTTACTAATCCCCTTTTTAGTAATCCCATGATTAGGAACTATTTTAGTTTTAGAGCTTTCTAAGAATTTAGATCTCATTGGCATGATCATCATCATGATTCTAAAAGCATTGCTTAAAACTATGGGTTATTTACATATTATAAAAACAGCACCATGTAGATAATTAAATGCCTTTAATAAATGAATATTTTTATTAATAAATAAATAAGATTGCCTCCAAAGTATATGCTTTATCATCATACATGATTGGCTTGTATGCATACTACTTTCAGGCACGACATCCTAGTTTAAAGCGCTTTTTGGAATAAACTTCACCTCATATGCATGTCTGCACTTTGTGATCACCCTAACTCTTAGTTGTGGGGTATGAAACTATGACGACAAGGATGACGATTAGTAGTCAGCCTAATATCTCGAATCATGGCCTGGGTTACTCGAGTTATTAAGCTTGAGGGGTGTCTTTACACCTGGTGCCCTAAAGCCATCTGGTTTCTGAGTCACCGGCCCAACGCTCGTTACGTGGGTAACTCAGTGCCTAAGAAAATGAGCATTACAAGAAGAAGAAGGCAAAACCTGAGCAGATCCGAATCGTGGCCTAGGTTACTCGATTAATTAAGCCCGAGGGCTGTCTCTACACCTAGTGCACTGAAGCCATCTGGTTTGGGAGTCACCGACCCAACACTATCTACGCGGCTAATTTAGAGCCTAAGAAAATGAATCTTGTACAAGCTCAGGCAAGGATCAAAAGGAGTAGACCGCCTGACTTGTCTCGAAGTGTGGCCTTTGTTACTCGAGCCAGTAAATCCGAAGGGGTGTCTTAACACCTAGTGCCCTAAAACCATCTAGTTTAGGAGTCATTAGTCCAAAACTAGTTACATGGGTGACCCTGAAAATTCTAAAGAAATCGAGACAAAGTTAAGCGAGGAAAATAGAAAAATTTTGCAAGATAAAAATGAGATCATCTAAAGTCATAGAAGAGAAACCCCTGCTAAGGGTTGCGCCACTCATAGTGCACATGTCATATGATGTTTGATTTTGTGAAGTAGTGTCTAGTGCGAAGATGAGGTGTCTCTGATGAAGGGAGATGAGTCTTTTGAATCTGATCCTACCCATGAAAAATGACCATGGACGCTTAAAAGTTTTCTTGCGATTTCATAACTTGTTAAATGAAAATTTCGATTTCCTTAGGAAAAATTCATTCTTATAATCCTTATCAAGATCTTTAGCGATAAGATAAGAGCGCATTAAATACAAGCATTTATTTTCATAAACTCTAAACTTCAATGCCTCATTCACAAGATCATACTAATCCCGACAGCCCAAGCCATCCAGATTTTGGGCACATTTTGTTATTTGTCTAATGTGTAGGATATTGCTCACTCTGGATGTGGTCAAAAAAGCTAGTTTCTTCTGTGGACCACAGTAACAACCTGCAAAAGGGTTGGGGCATTGCCGATTCCAAGAAATGGAAAGGATCTACGGCGGGACCAAGTTCCTCATCAAAACAAAAGGGAGGATTCCTGAAAAAAATCAAGGCGACATAAGCTGTCCCTCCACAAAAAGAGAAAAATTCTCAAGAGAGTCCTTAACTCGGGAAAAAAGATGCCTGATGACAAAATGTCTGGCAAATGAAATCTACATTATTAAACATGTCAACATGTGCCAAGTCCTCACAAGTCAAGGCCTATACATTGAAATTCAAATCTGGGCACTGAAAGAACGGGCTACATCCTATAGGACGTTAGTAACACCCGGGTCATCAGCCCAGCTTGCATCCCAGCAAGGTCATAAGTAAAGAGCTTGCCCCTTTTCATACTCAATGAGCAAACCGTTGGCGTCAATCCATCATAGCATCATAGAAGGAACCAGTGATGTAAGCCGCTAAACACTACTTCAGCGAAGATATCGGGATATCTCCTAGCAAAGCCATCAGTGTCTGAACCGGCAAAGGTACCAGCGCCAGATCTAGATTCAGAAAAAGCCACCTCTGCGAGATCCCAACCAAAGACGACATATGAAAGGGGAACATCCGAGTCTGCTCTGCAAATGACAAAAGGAGCCATACGGGAGTTAAAGCTGCTAAGCCTATCAAAATCCATGCATGAAAAGAAACTCCAAATTGCATCAGAAAGGGTGAGGTATGGTTCTACATCAATTCAATTAAGCATATGCATCAACCTAGGACAAATTAAGATCATCATATCATGTCTGGTCTGCACATGTGCAACAAGTGCTACATCAGCGCACATCTCCATTAAAAAGTTAGGCATATATACCCAGTAGAGTTAAAAATGCATACACAGAAAATACACAAACTCGATGAAAAAGTATGCTACCGTTCGAGTAGGCATCGAGACAGTCCAATGATCAACCATTGTCCCTACCATCAGGGTAGGCACTTTTGCAAACGACCGGTGTAAGTTATCATCAGGATAGGCATCGGGAGCACCCACTGAGGTAACTCGATAAAAGAGATATATCCCCAGCGGAGGAGCCTTCAGAAATGTACAACGGCATCAGCCAAAAGAAAAACTGCTCCCTGATAGTATCAACAGATTGGGGAAACCATTGGTTTTAAAACCAAGGTAACAACAAAGGCTATCATAAAGGACGTCATCCCCAGCAGAAATGTAGAAAACAGTTCAGTTTATCTTCATCAAATTAAGCATCGGCAACACGGATAGAAATCAAATCGTTGGAGTCAACACCAACATAGACATCAGCAGCACTGATGAAAGTCAACCACTAAAATCAGACCCAACACATGCACCGGTAAGGGTAAGCGATTTGCGATGTAATATGTGATTTACGATGCGATTTGCGATACGATATGCGATTTGTGAAGTGCAAAATGCAATTTGCAAAAACATTTCATTGCATTACGATATATCTTGTCATATTTCAAGTGTCTAGTAATCTTTGTCATGTTCATTTCATTGCATAAACATGACAAAGAGGGGAAACTGTACACTCGAAATTTTGCATTCCTGTTACTAACCCTATAACCGTCTTTTCAACCCCGGTCTCAATACTAGATGTTAACTCAGCCTCGGTCCTAATACTGGGATGCCAGTTCAACCCCGGTCCCAATACCTTGAAGTCAGATCAACCCCGGTCCTACTATCAGGACATCAGTTCAACCCCAGTCCCAATACCGAAAAGTCATATCAACCCCGGTCCTAATATCGGGATGCCAGTTCAACCCCGGTCCCAATACCGGGAAGTCAGCTCAACTCTGGTCTCAATACCGGGACATCAGGTCATCCCTGGTCTCAATATCGGGCCATTATCTCAATACCGGGTCGTCAGCTAAACCTCAGTCTATATACTGGGCCATCAGTTCAACCTCGGTATCAATATCGGGCCGTCAGGTTAACCCCGGTCTCAATACCGGGTCGTTAGCTAAACCCTGATCTCAATACCGGAACATCAGGTCATCCCCGGTCTCAATACCAGGCCGTCAGATCAACCCCGGTCTCAATACCAAGACCTCAGGTCATCCCCGGTCTCAATACTAGGACATCAGTTCATCCCCGGTCTCAATACCGGGCCGTCAGATCAACCCCGGTCTAAATACCGAGACCTCAGGTCATCCCCGGTCTCAATACCGGTGAAAGTAGTGTAATTAATTTAATCTATGGTTATAAAATAAATTAAATAGCTTAATGTTTATTATTTAATATTTTGAAAATATTAAATATAAATTAATAAGAGATGTCTTATTAATATTATTATAATTATTATTATTTTAATTTCTAAAGGGGTTTAGTAATTAATTTAATATTAGTACTCTCATTTATTCCTAATAAGATTAGGAGATAAATTAATTTAATAAATTTAATTAATTATTCTCAATGTGGTGGGAAGCCTAAATTAATTAAAAATGTTTAATTAATTAAATGAAATCACATGTCTAATAGGATTAGAAGGGTTGACCAATATCTATATAAGAGGAGTCTTATAATAGATATCAGTAGATGCAATTCCAATTGTTGGAGAGTACACTTTTTCTATAGAGGATAGAAAACTAGGTTTAGCCAATCACCCTCCTTCTTGATAATTCCCATTCCTTGGTGGATCACCTCTAGAGGCCAAATACTTGGGTGGCTAACGTTGATCAAAGGAAGGAATCTAACCCTGAAATTCAAGGAGATCACGAAGAACAAGGAGTTAAACTCGTAGCTGTGGAAGCGTCGTTCTACAAGAGTATGATTCCATAACTTCTTATTTATCGTTATAAATTAATAATTTGCATAAAGGATGATCCGGGTAATGGTTTTGTAGAAATTTTTAAACTCTGATATACCATGCTTTCCGCTAATTTTTGCAATTTGATTGCGTCACGATTTCGTATAAACCCAACAGTGGCATCAGAGCCAAACCTTTATGCAATTATTAATTATTTTTGTAACGACCCCAAATTTCATATAATATAATTCTCATCCTCGATCGTTAGCAATACATCTTTAATCTATCTTTACATCATTATTTGATATTAAAATCACTAAAAATGCAGAATATTTAAAATTTTTATAAACTTTCTTTCTATATTGCCCTGAATCGCAACCTTAACATTACAAATATTTGATTCAATTCTATTACATGAATCACTACAACGAAAGGACTATACAAAGTCTTACATCACTAAGAAATATCCATTATACGTCGGATAGCTCAACTTACAACTTAACAATTAAGTTACAATAAAAACATCAACTACAATTTAAAATTTAACAAAATTAATATTCTTGAACATTGATCTCTATAAATCACTTAACACGTATCTTTACCTTGCATCATTGACCTGCAAAAATGGTTATCTGCAAGAGTGAGCTCGACAGCTCAGCAAGATCTAACAGTTTTCATGCATCACATAGCACATAATTAACATGCTCAACATTAAAGTAACATGGCATACATGCTTTAATCACATAACAAATATAAAGATTGAGTTTCTTACTCAATCAACATTATTAAATCAATCAATGTAGTCATAAATTGACTTTAACATTTCATGCTTGTAACATATACAACATAGCATACTCTTTGCAATACAATTTAAAACAGTTCATAATATCATCAAGTTCACATAGAAAATAGGAACCGAAAGACTTGCCTTGATCGTTATTTACCAATAACTGTTTAACAGCTTACAGATATCTGCACTTCAAGTGCCCTACACAATTATATAATCATTCACATAAACTATTAGTCACATAGCAAAGCATATTAGTTGTAATGTAAATTTTACTCTACATCTCATAACCCTTCCTATTATCAATACACAATGTTCAACTTGATTGTGTTAACTATCGACATATATTTCACTATATTTCTTTTTCGTAATATTCGAAATTAATTCAAGTGTTTAAGCCTTGCTAGGACTAATTATTGGTTTTATACTAACCCCATTTTATATCTTATAATGTTCATTTCATTAGAATTGAAACACTATTTAAGTGTATTACTACATTACACGACGTTTCGACGTTTATACGTCACACTCTTAACTCGCCTCTTTTGCATGTGCTTTGCATGCTCCTAGATTGGGTTACATTACTCTATAATATTGTATTCTTATTAAAAATATAATATTAAACAAGGTCATACACGCTCGTTGCGGCGTTGAAACGCTTGCACGTCCGTATGCCAAACTTGCCTATTCGAACGCCCAAACGACACGCATTTGCGCACGCTTAGCACGCCCAACCGAATTGTCTAATACTCAAGGGTTAATGCTAAGTATCATTATAATACCTAATAGTCGTGTTATGAAAGTTAGAACATCATTTTACATGGTCGGGAGCATTACATGTGCATACGTGCATTTCCTGACGCCCCCCGATTGCCTCCAAAAACACATCAGTCCCAAAAATAACCATTTTGACCCTAGCTAACGACCTCAACTTGAAATGCTTAAAGAACAAAAGTTGTAGGTCTACTCGTGTTCGTTCCGGATCATCTTTAATAGGCTCAATCGGAGTTCGTATGAAAAGGTTATGGCTGTTTTACCAGAGGAGGTCAAAACAGTCCCGGACTGACTTTCCTCCCGGCGCAGCTGCGCCCCAACCAGCCTTGGGGGCAGCACAGCTGCGCCCCTGGCAGCGTGTTATGCGACTTTTTGCTCCAGTATGTTGTTCTGGTGAATTTTCTAACCCTTTCCTCCTTCCAATCATCATAAATCAAGCTATACACATCCGATTGAGTCCGTTTCCGAATCTATGGATTCGTAATTCATAGAACTACACATCTACAAGATAATTATAACACTTCAAAAATATTAACAATTCCTTTTAAGGGTTCCAATTCAGTGTTCATGCTAATTCTTCATGTTTTTACATATATTTTGCGAATTCAATCACTACGAATTCATTTTACATCCGTTTTGACTCGTTCAACTTGGGTTATTTTCATTTTTTCAAGTACTATCATGATACATCATCAATTTTCATTCTAAAATTCAATCAAAACACATAAACTCATAAGAACACAAATTCTCCATTAGAAACTTGTTTTTACAATACTTTGATTTCTGAAAAATCGTTTATAGTATATGTGTAAGGGATTACAACATCTATCAATTCATTCATAAAAACTCATAAACACGTTATGTATATATAATCATGTATATACCAATTTTCATAGAAGTTCAATTAACATAGAACTAACAATGAAAAATATAAAACAAACTCTTTAAAATACAAGGGTTCAAATCATACCCTTGATACTTAGTGAGGAAGAAGATGGTGAGATTTAGCAATGACTTTCTCAAGGCTTTTCTCCTTTCCTCTTCTTCTTCTCTCTTCTTCTTCCTTCTTTTCTCTCTAACTCTAGGTTCTCTATATTTCTTTCTAACACAGACTAACCCTTTTTGTCTTTCTAACTAACGTAGTTTTAACATATAACTAAAATGATATATATTATATGTATAATTATATAATATATAACTCCCAATATTTAATCTCTCTATTTAATATCATAATTGCAATTTATATAAAGAAGTTATAAATTTGAATTTTAAAAGCCCTAAGGCTTGTTTGGCAAAATAAGTTATTTTAAAAAATAGATTTTTAGTAGTTAAGGCCATGTTTGGGTAAAACAGTTTTAAAACAAAAGTAAGGGCCTTGTTTGGGAAAAATCATTTAAAAACTCTTTTTTTTATTTTAATAAATTCTTTTAACACGTACTTTAATGTTACCCTTTAATTAATTAAATCTTAACATTCTAATTTAATTAATTAAAAGTCTAAAATCAATTAAACACATAAAATTGTCACATAATTATAATTAATTGCTAATTATAATTGCATGTAACACTCATCACATTACTTATCTAATTTAATTATCTCAATTAAATTAGAACTATAACATAAAATCATTATATCAATTAAATTAAATACTAAATATTCATTTAATTAATATACTACACTTAATTATATTACTCCATAATAATCACATAATTATTTATTTAACTCAATAAATAATTCAATTAAAATATTTATTTACTCCAATAAATATTAAAATAAATATTTAAATTATCTTCACATAAATTCACATATTTCACCATATATGACACTTATTCACATACTCAAACTCAAAACATCAGATAATAAGAATTTTATTTATTAAATTCTCATTTATAAATTCTAAAAATCTGGGATGTCACATCCTTCACTCCTTATAAGGATTCCGTCCTCGGAATCAACGAAACCTTTCTTACTCAGGTTTTCATCAAATTTTTTTAAAAACATTTATCGTTGAATAACTTCAACACATTACATTAATATAGGTTTTATATTTCCTACTACATTAAGTTCTTCAACAAATTTTAGGTTTTATTTCATAACCCTAAATTAAACACAATTATGTTTCAAATATTATATATTCTCTACTAAATTCACCTCTTCAACAAGGTTAAGGTTTTATTACTTAACCTTTAATCAAACACAATCATATATCAAATATTATATATCTTCTTTAACTCACTCATTTTCTTTCCAAGGATCATTACTATATATTCTACTCGTACATAATTCACCATCTATAATTATTCGGGTTATCACATTCACCCCTTCTTCTAAGAATTTCGTCCTCGAAATTTTTATTAATCTTCATTCATTCAATCTATCAAAGTAGATTTTACGTTAATCTTATTCACTAACTTGTTGCGTTTAACAATTATTTCTTTCTAAGGAATATCCTTCTCGCTACATTCTCCTTCAGAATAATAAGAATCTTCCTCGATTGCTCAATAATTGGGAAGCGATATAAATAACTAAGGAATTTAAAAGATTCCAATAATGCTGAGTGGTCACAAGACCATGAACTTCTTTCTAGGTTTAATAGTGTTTCACCCCCGGTACTTCACACTATAAACCGCATCGGTACTCTAAGTGGCCAGCCTATCGTACCCCTACGTCGGGCCCACACGTAGTACATCGTAACGACTATATGCGTTACACTTGGAACTATAGTCTTCGATAACATGTCCTCTTTTATAGGGTTGTTCACCTCAGCTTCTTAACATCTGAATTCGCACCAAAACAATTTGGTTTGGCATAGTTTGACCAAGAACGCTCGAATTTCATAAACATCTTTCAATATTTGTCTAGCTGAATCAAGTAGCATAGACTTCTAGCAACAATTCGGACATCAATCGAAATATATATATATATATATATATATATCCTTAACCAACTCAAAATATTTTCTTTTTCGTTTAAAGAAACTAAAAGTAAATAAATCTCTTTTTTATATATATATATAGTTTAAGGAAACTAAAATAATAATAAATCTTTTCACAATATCCTGATACCGTATCGTAATACTGATACGTTGAGGATTTGGTCATTACATGATGTCGTCATACTACATCATACCATAGTAGGCTGACGATCATACGATCACATTCAACACTAGGTTTAACTGCATTGATAACTTCCTCAATTTTTGTCTCTACACCATATCAAATGATGCATAGAACACATAAAATACATTTTGAAAATTTGAAATTATTTTTGTCTAGCTGAAGCAATTAGCATAGACATGTAAATAATAGCACTATTTTAAAAAATTCATTGGTTCCATCATTTGATCCAATGCTTTTCAAGAAAACAGGAGTGCAACATCAGCACGAAGTCAATAAATTTTGAAAATCTAGCAAAGCTAGGAGATTTAGAATATAAAACTTTCTCTATCAATTAAATCTTTACTCCATTATTACTTAATCATTCTATCAACCTTAAACAACATCAATGCTTCATACACCATAACTTTTCTATACCCAGTATAGTTCATCAAACTTACCACACTTTGGAAGTTCAGGAACTTGCCACAATAATATGAGTTTAAGAACTTGTCCTAGCAATACGTAGTCAAAGAACTGACCAGAGACTGTCCATATGCTTAGGGGTTCAAAACATACATACGATTATGAGTCACGATCTTACCATAAGTATGAGTTTTAAGAACTCGCCTAACCTTAAGATCATCTAATATAATCTTAATATCATCTAATCTAATCTCTATTGACTCTAACTATCAAATGTAATATGAGAAAAGAATCACCTTCTCGTCATATATATATCGATAGCGCGACACCAACCTTCCAACGATTATCAGTATGATAAACCAAGTGTAAGCACTAAACCCTGCCCATACAAAAGTTTGTACAACTCAGCCACCACATGAGTCCTCAATTGAAATCTCACTTAACTCTATCTTACTTATAACATCTCGTTCTATACTCGATACAGACTTCATGTATCCCATCATTTATAACTCCTTGTGAGTTAATCTCGTACTATATCATAGTACATTCTCGTTATAGCATCAAACTATAACTATTCAATCATTACATACCATCTGTCTTTTACAACTTCAAAAGATCACGTTGTGATCTTATTCTATAATCATCTCACTTATTATTCTTCCATATCTCATTATCGTTTTGTTTGAAAACTTCTTATCTTTTCCTTTCATCATGTTATATCATGATTGTATTATTCTTTTAAACTTATAGACTTCGTCTATTCATCGTTATTCGTCATCTTTATTATTGGAGTTAGGTAACTCCTGCTTCTCATCTTCATATCTCTTCAAGATTCTTCTTTGAATCTTGTTTATTTATTAACTCTTCTTTTAAGAATTTCTAATTCCATTCATATAGCTCAATATTTCATTCGAGTTTTATTCCTCGTCATCCTCACTTTCTTCTTATAACATTACTAGGACTTCACACATCCTACACTTCTACGTATGTGAAAGGAATCACCTTTTCGTTATACACAACCTAACTTCTCATTCTCTAAGGTCATAGCCTAAGGTACTCTTACCTAAGGTGTATAACCTATCAGCTCTGATACCAACTGTAACGACCCCAAAATTCATACAATATAATTCTCATCCTCGATTGTTAGCAGTACATCTTTAATCTATCTTTATATCATTATTCGATATTAAAATCACTAAAAATGCAGAATATTTAAAATTTTTATAAACTTTCTTTCTATATTGCCGTGAATCGCAACCTTAACATTACAAATATTTGATTCAATTCTATTACATTAATCGCTATAACAAAAGGACTATACATAGTCTTACATCACTAAGCAATATCCATTAAACGTCGGATAGCTCAACTTACAACTTAACAATTAAGTTGCAATGAAAACATCAACTACAATTTGAAATTTAACAAAATTAATATTCTTGAACATTGATCTCTATAAATCACTTAACACGTATCTTTACCTTGCATCCTTGACCTATAAAATGGTTATTTGCAAGAGTAAGCTCGACAGCTCAGCAAGATCTAACAGTTTTCATGCATCACATAGCACATAATTAACATGCTCAACATTAAAGTAACATGGCATACATGCTTTAATCACATAAAAAATATAAAGATTGAGTTCCTTACTCAATCAACATTATTAGATCAATCAATGTAGTCATAAATTGACTTTAACATTTCATGCTTGCAACATATATAACATAGCATACTCTTTGCAATACAATTTAAAACAGTTCATAATATCATCAAGTTCACATAGAAAATAGGAACCGAAAGACTTGCCTTGATCGTTATTTACCAATAACTGTTTAACAGCTTACAGATATCTGCACTTCAAGTGCCCTACACAATTATATAATCATTCACATAAACTATTAGTCACATAGCAAAGCATATTAGTTGTAATGTAAATTTTACTCTACATCTCATAACCCTTCCTATTATCAATACACAATGTTCAACTTGATTGTGTTAACTATCGACTTATATTTCACTATAATTTTTTTTCGTAATATTTGAAATTTATTCAAGTGTTTAAGTCTTGCTAGGACTAATTATTGGTTTTATACTAACCCCATTTTATATCTTATAATGTTCATTTCATTAGAATTGAAACCCTATTTAAGTGTATTACCACATTACACGGCGTTTCGACGTTTATACGTCACACTCTTAACTCGCCTCTTTTGCATGTGCTTTGCATGCTCCTAGATTGGGTTACATTACTCTATAATATTTTATTCTTATTAAAAATATAATATTAAACAAGGTCATACACACTCGTTGCGGCGTTGAAACGCTTGCACGTCCGTATGCCAAACTTGCCTATTCGAACGCCCAAACGACACGCATTTGCGCACGCTTAACACGCCCAACCGAATTGTCTAATACTCAAGGGTTAATTCTAAGTATCATTATAATACCTAATAGTCATATTATGAAAGTTAGAACATCATTTTACATGGTCGGGAGCATTACATGTGCATACGTGCATGCCCGACGCCCCGTGATTGCCTCCAAAAACACATCAGTCCCAAAAATGACCATTTTGACCTTCGCTACCGACCTCAAATTGAAAGGCTTCAAGAACAAAAGTTGTAGGTCTACTCGTGCTCGTTCCGGATCATCTTGAATTGGCTCAATCGGAGTTCGTATGAAAAGGTTATGGCTGTTTTACCAGAGGAGGTCAAAACAGTCCCGGACTGACTTTTCTCCTGGCGCAGCTGCGCCCCAACCAGCCTTGGGGGCAGCGTAGCTACGCCCCTGGCAGCGTGTTATGCGACTTTTTGCTCCAGTATGTTGTTCTGGCGAATTTTCTAACCTTTTTCTCCTTTCAATCATCATAAATCAAGCTATACACATCCGATTGAGTCCGTTTTCGACTTTATGGATTCGTAATTCATAGAACTACACATCTACATGATAATTATAACACTTCAAAAATATTAACAATTCCTTTTAAGGGTTCTAATTAAGTGTTCATGCTAATTCTTCATGTTTTTACATATATTTAGCGAATTCAATCACTACGAATTCGTTTTACATCCATTTTGACTCGTTCAACTTGGGTTATTTTCGTTTTTTCGAGTACTATCATGATACATCATCAATTTTCATTCTAAAATTCAACCAAATCACATAAACCCATAAGAACACAAATTCTCCATTAGAAACTTGTTTTTACAGTACTTTGATTTCTGAAAAATCATTTAAAAACTCTTTTCTTTATTTTAATAAATTCTTTTAACACATACTTTAATGTTACCCTTTAATTAATTAAATCTTAATATTCTAATTTAATTAATTAAAAGTCTAACATCAATTAAGCACATAAAATTATCACATAATTATAATTAATTGTTCATTATAATTGCATGTAACACTCATCACATTACTCATCTAATTTAATTATCTCAATTAAATTAGAACTATAACATAAAATTATTATATCAATTAAATTAAATACTAAATATTCATTTAATTAATATACTACACTTAATTACATTACTCCATAATAATCACATAATTATTTATTTAACTCAATAAATAATTCAATTAAAATATTTATTTACTCCAATAAATATTAAAATTAATATTTAAATTATCTTCACATAAATTCACATATTTCACTATATATGACACGTATTCACATACTCAAACTCAAAACATCAGATAATAAGAATTTTATTTATTAAATTCTCATTTATAAATTCTAAAAATCTGGGATGTCACAGTTTTGATTTCATATACATATAGGCATTTATTTAGAATAATTTATTGCGCATAATTTAGTTGTATAAAATTATTTTTTGATAAAAAAAAAATGCGTCGCGAAACAAAAATTTTTTTCTTCCTTGCTGTTGGGATCCATGCAGTATTCACAAGGGTGAGTTACGCTTTTCATGTTATTGTTGCTTTCAAAAGGTGACTCTAATTGATTCACGGATCACTTTGATTTATAAAGGAAACATACGGTTATATATATATATATATATATATATATAGTGATTGAATCAGATTCATTTTTTTTACAAGGATGCAAAATCCTTAGATTTCCAAAACGCCGGTTATATATATATATATTATATTCTTAATAATTTTATAATTAAAATAAAGAGTTTATTTTAATCTTGAAATTAGATTTCATGCAATTTAAAATTGCCCATTAAATGATACTCATATATATATGGAATGTTTTAATTCATGAGATGAATATTTAATTATTGATATATATGGTGATATGCATGATAATAAATGGGGATTGATTATGGACTATTTGACTAATATGATTGGATTTTATTTTCGTTGAATGCTTGAATTAATGTGTTTTATTAAATGGGGTCTGCGTACCTCACCTTCTCTGGTTTATTTCTCGATGTAAATTCTATCTCCCTCCTATGTACTTTCCCTTGACTGCTGATAAAGGTTTCTATTTAATTTAAAATAGTTTATGTAATAGTATTAGTTAGAATTATCTTGAAGAAATTGGAGACCAAGGAGCAAGGAGCGCGTGAAGACCCATTTGTATGGAGCCTGGGATTTAAATATAATAGTTATATTTAAATTTAATTCTTGCACTCCTAGGTTTGACCTTTTGGTTCACTTGGTGGCTCTAGTGAACCAAACTAGAATAAAAATCCATAATCAATCCGGGTAGAATATAGTATTATATATTGCATGCTGAATATTATATATATTATATTTTATGCAAACATGTTTCGCATGTTTAATAAAATGACGCGTATTTTATATATATATATGTTCATGCGCGCTAAACAAAATGAGACAAATAACAACAATCCCCTCAAAAAAATAATATTAAGTCCGAAGCGTTCAAAGATATTTGGAATATCGAACGTCGCCTTCTAGCATGATAAATAAATAGAGTATTAAATATTTAATATGAGCTTGTTGTGCTATCCACAAGGCGAGTATTAAGTATTTAAGATGTTAATTAATCACATTTGATGCTTATTAAGAAAAGTGAACGATCTAGTCTTGTTGTGCTATCCACAAGGACGAATATTTATTTTTTTTGAATTTATGGAAGTGCTAGGCTGGACTTAACTTAAATCATTTTAGTTCGGATGTGCACACACTTGACCATTATGATTTAAGAGGCAAAATAAAAGGAGTTACATGTTGATGTAATTGACAAGAGTTGTCTACCTATTTATTTATATATCGTTTGTTGTGCTATCCACAAGGCTATATACATTTGAAATGGGATCCTTAATCTCACTAGCAAATCTTTAATTAGATGTTGCCGAACTATATAAGTGAGGGTAATATAGTTTGATAAAAATAGTGGGAGATACCAATTTAAGATAAAGACCTAAATTTATTTTGGTATGCAAAATTAATAAAATGAATGTTTGCTAAAAATATTATTTTTCACATGCAGAATTTTAAAAATGTCAAAATTACTAATTTCCTTGCGAAGCATACTTGATCCTAATAAGCTTAACAGACCGAATTATACGGACTGGCTAAGAAATCTGAGAATAGTTCTCACTGCTGAAAAAATTTCTTATGTCTTAAATTCACCTGTCCCTGAAACTGTTCCAGAAACAGCTGTGCCTTGACTACATATACTTGCGTGTTGTGCATAACTATATTTTACCCAACAAGCAAGAAGTAATAAAGTCTAATTACGCATAACACGCAAGTATACGTGGTCAAGAAGTAATAAAGTGAAAGTAAAATATCGTTCCCACGAGGAATTATTTAACAAGAATCACCAAGTACTAACCCGTAACCAACTCAATCTTATTTAAACAAATGAATTAACAATATATAATTAACCTAATTCTAATTACCACTAGTTAAATTAAGATTACGGAGATTTAAGATCACAACTTCATTTATTGCTTCACTTAAGTTAATACACTTCTCATCAATTATATTCACTATCTGAATTGTTAATTAAGAAAACTAAAGCAGATATAACCACCTTCCGATGCACTATACCCAAACTCACTCGCATTCACATATGATAGAATTAAGCAAAACACCCTAAATAACTAATCCACTATATCTCTATGTAAATTACAATTAAAAAGAATTTCACGCACAAGTTCTCTATTAGATTATATATGGCGTAAAGGTATATTCCTATCCTAAACACAATCAAATTATCTATTCTTGAGAACAATAAATAAAACACGTCACATAATCTTATAGACTACCCACAAGAATCTCTAATTTTCACATGCTATTATAATCAGATCTAAACCATACTCCTCTTCTGATTTCATATAGATTATCACGGTAATTGTTATCTAGGCAATTAAATAATTATTCCAAATCACAATAGACAATCACCACGATAGCTCATAACAATTGATAGAGAATCATATTAAAATAAACTACACAATAAGATCCATTGTAATCTTAAACAAAGATTTAAGTCATTATCATTGAATTAAAACCAATAATCCATAATTGAATAAACATTAAAAGATAAGAATAAAAGTAGAGTGGAGAATAAATCTGTTGTCAGCAAATCATCAAACTCCCTCTTGCTCCTGTTCTTAATCTTTAATAGCTCCAAGTGCTTCAATTTCCAAATTCCCTTTCAACTAGGGTTTATAATTTTATTTAAAACTAAAAACTAAAACTAATCTAATACTAATCATAATATAATATATACTGCCGCCTCCTAACCTATATAATATCTAATATATTAATAAAACTAAACGCTAATATAATGATTGACTAATGTATGCTCCCTATACTATATCTAATATATAATATATATACTAAGGTGCTATTTTTTTATATCTGATTGTCTTTTATTGGACTATTTCTTATTCGCTAAGAGGCATGATGTTATTTTTTTTGTTACCTTTGAATGTCTCTTAATCGGTAAGACAGAAAATAAAATCTTAATAATTAAGAGGTACCTCTTAATAATTTTTTTTTTATAAATTTTTTTATATAAATATATTCAATAATATTATTCACCCATTTTTATTAAATTTAATATTTAAAATTATTAAATAAATTTTTACCCTTTAAAATGGTAAAATAGTGTCATTAAGAGACAACTTACTTTTTAGTTATCAAACAATTTTTTAAATTTAGATCTCATAACTATTCAAATGATCTAATTTATTAAGACATCATAATCATTCAGATCTTAATTATTCAGTTTTATAAAAAACAACCTAAGCTAATGATATCCCCCACGTGGCTTCCTTTTATTAAATACTAAGACTATACCATATATCTTGTATATCTCCTAAGGTACCCTGCTATCTAATATAATATATTATATATATGAAGCTAAGCTTCTATCCGGTCCCACCTTTTCCTATATATGCATTCCCTTTTATATCATAAGACTTGCATCCCTCATCTCTTGTTGCACCCCACTCCGTGTGAGAAAAGGAAAACGTGAGCTGCTTTATTAAATCCTTCATGCCGCTCACTTGTAGCGGGTCCAGCCCCTTTTTATCATGCATTACGTGTCCTACTCAAAGAAGGAGTCAGCAACTTTCTTGTCTTCTTGTTGCACAATCCGAATCAGCAAAGGAGAAAGAATCAACAGCCTGCCGCCTCCCAGCCCCAGCGGGTCGGCTTGGTCTTCACGCCCCGCCCCAGCGGGGATCTATACTGTCCAGCCGAATTTATTTGCATGCTTGAACTTTTTGTGGCTTGCTAGGAAACATATGTTGCATGGCTTGCTTAAGCTGCTACAACCTTACATGCGTGGCCCACCAGTTGGTTGCCTTTAGAATCCCTGCTACTTGGGCTGCTAGGAAATAGGCCCATCCATGTATGCTGATTGCTAGGATATTAAATCCATTAGCTGCTAATTCAATTAAAGCCTCTTCAAGCCTTTTCATGAGCTGCTATGTCATCTGTGAGCTGCTACCATTTGACAATGCTTGAAACCTTTGCATGGCAATAAGGCCCACATGCTATCCAATATTGAGTTGCCCACTTGCTAATCTTGATCCACCTGAATACCCAATATATTAACTTGGACCACTTAATAATTATCCTGCTTGCATGATCCCTTGGTCCATTAATTGCCGAATTGGGTTAGCCCACTTGATTCCGAATTGAGTTTTAATTTGTCCTTTTATGCCACTTTCATCTCCTGCATACAATAACATAAAACCCAGTAAAATGATTGAAAAATTACTTGAAAATAACAAGAACCAAGCTATAATGAATACCGATTCGTAGGTATGAAACTCACCCATCAAATACCCCCAAACTTGTAACTTTGCTTGTCCTCAAGCAAACACACAAATTAGAAATTCTCTAGCAATGACCCACTCAAGCAATGAATCAATATGAATTTGAACACTGGCCTCAAAGGTTACAACTAATAATAACCCACATAAAATTTCAAAACAATGCTATGTCTACAATTTCAACAACTTTCATTAGCTCCACATCTACTCATGATCCTTTAAGTGTGTGTGTGCATCCACTTGGTCAAACTAGTCATGATTTAGATAAGATCAACTAATCCTCATAAACGATTTTCAAAAACAACTCTAAAAACTTCTTATCACACCAATCTCCGCTAATATAGACAAAACACAAATTTTTCTTGAGGATCAACCAGATATTTAAACATTTAAGCACATATGAACCCTTCCCAAGTATTTCAAAAATACTCTTTTGTCTCTATCTTTTTAGTGAGTGCGTTTACGCTCTATCTCACTTTCCACTTCCATTTAAACGAGTGCGTTTTACGCTCCATCTCGTGTCTGTGTTTATGGGAAGTGCGTTTTACGCTCCATCTTGACCCACCACAAGATTCAATTATTCAACTCGGGAAGGTTCAAATTTTTTTTCAAAAATACCCCAAGATTTCCCCCAAACTTATGTGAGTGCCTAATTTTTCACTTTTAATGTTGCTCAAATAAGATTTCTCAAGTTGCAATGGTATCTTTCATAAGCATTTAGCCAAAAATATTTCAATCCCAACTGGCTAAACAAATGTAGTGTGAAACCAACTAATGAGTTGAAATATAGACTAAGCATGCTCATCAATTCTCCAAGAGTTAAGATCTCATTAACCACCCACTTATCATTGGCCAAAATCAAATTTCATCAAAACATTGTCCAAGTAAATACTAAACATGATAAATACAAATACCCCCAAACTTAAAACAGACATTGTCCTCAATGACTAAGATAGAAAAAATTAAAAGAGAGGACTTCCCTGAAAATATAGCAATTTCCCTCCTTGTCTGCTAAGTCTAAAGAATAGGCTAGGCACATTAGAATGAATCGGACACCATACTTGAGTTGGACTTGACTAACCTGTGAACACAATAGAAGCAAGTTTATTAAATCCTAAAAAAATAATTTTTTTTTTAAAAAAACTAAAACTCAATATTAAACTTGGGTTGCCTCCTAATAAGCGCTTGATTTATAGTCCTTCAGCTGGACTTTGTCTGGTCAACGCTATCCAATTCCTCTTCGGAAGTTGTGGAATCCTCCATCCATCAGTAACAAATTGTCCTTTGGGAGGTTCCCGTAAATGATGACCAATACATCAAAGTCACCTAGCATGCTCTTCTTCGGTATGATCTTCATGAAGAACGTCTCCCAGCTACGTGTTTACTCCATTGTGTATGTGATCACTTTGGGGCATGGAAGCTTGTCACACACAATGGGCTCTTCGTCTATCTTCTCTTTCTCGTCCCACCATGGCTTCCAAATTGTACTCGCTCTTATGTCATAAAGAGCTTTGCCGACGACATGACTACTAAGCGGACATAGTTTTGCAAATTTGACTGACTCTTTGATCTTTGGTGGAGACCCATATAGATCTTCATCGACCTCTATTTCATTATCCCCATTTGCCTCCTCACTTTTGATATCTTGTGGCTCTTCCAGTTGCAGATTTGGTTAGGGTTCTCTGTCAGTTTTGTCATCTATGTCATAAAGCCCAGTGTTTGGAGGAAGGTTGTTTGAGGCGTTGTTCATTTGCTCCATCTGATTATTAAGATTTTGAGTTGATAACTCTTGATCTTGAATTGACCTCTCTTGATTTGATGCTATGAGCTTGGACCACAATTAGTCATGAATTATCTGTTTGAGTTTTGGAATCCATGTTAGGACCATTTGTTAGGGTAGTGATGAGTCTCGGAATCCTCCTCTCCTCTAGGTATACTATGATCTTCAACATTTCTTCCCTCAGCTTTGACTTTTCTTCTTATGGCAATAAAGGTGGACATGAAGATTCCGGTGTGTATGATGGATTTGGAGCGTAGTATTGGTCTTCATAATTGTAGCTCCATGAAAAATCCGGGCGATACCCCCAATCTTGGTGATAGTTACGATCAGCATAATTATTGAGGTAATCACCACTATATTGTACCGGTTCAAAACTGACGGTGCATTGATGACTCGGATGATTTCCAGCACAAATTTGCAAATTACTGCCATCTTTCTCCTACGTTGGGCTGCGATAACCTCCCACGTCTTCGAAGTTGCCTCAATTTGTACTGACACTGCATAAAATGTATTAAGTCCATCAATCCCTGTTTCCCTTGGTTGAGTCGTACTCGAATATGGCCATTGATATGCAAAGTCATCCATGGTACCTGAAAAGAGAGAAATATAGGAATAGAATTAAAATAAATAAAATAACAAAAAATGTTTAAATTAAGACTAATTTGATTGAAATGAATATTGGCAAATAATTATTAAATTAATTCCCCGACAACGGCGCCAAAAACTTATTGTTCGTAACTAGATTTTACCCAATAGCGCACCTCTACCTATGGCTATTGTAGGTAGAGCTGCTTCTCCTGGGTTTATATATATGAGGTGACCCCTAGCTCTTTTGATAATTGAAAACGCTCTGAACCTCTACTCGTTTGGTTTCTCAGCCCCACTTTTGTCCTCCAAACCGAATTTTTTTCACTCTAACACGTAGATACACCCACATACTACCACATATCAAAAATTAACCAGTAGAAACGAATGTTTAAAGCCTACGATCTGGCAAAAAGCACGTGTAGCAGTCCATTGTGAGTATTTTTACGATCAGAAAGTTTTTTTACTTCATTTCATTTTTATACACTTGCACGTTAAGTTTCACTTTCTAAATATGCTCGGAACTCAGTTCCGTGGCCGTTTTTGCTTAAGTTTTGTACATTTTAGTACATAAACGCATTTTTTGGCATTTCTACAACTCAGATCGTCGATCCGTCGCTTCTAACAGCTTTTATATACATATATCTTTGTTTTTAGCAACTTCACCATACTGGGTTGGCTTTTCAGTCTGCGTTTGGCTTTTTATTGTGTATATTTAACTGTATATATACTAACTTTTCAATTCTATCAAGTTCGGATGTCAAATCCGTGGTAGTTTACTGCTTATATAGATAACTATAACTATATATATATATAAATATAATTTTTCTGACGTATTTGGGCCTAGATTTATACTTCGTGGCCTTTTTATTCCTTTAATATATATATATTAACTATATATATTATTATTTACACTCCAGTTTGGCCTAGATCATTTTGTGGCCTTTTTACTACTTTTATACATATATATATATTTACCGGGCAAAGGATAGAATGTCCGTCGCCCTTTACCGCTTTTATATATATATATATACATTCTGTCTAGCCTGGATCATTCCGTGGCTTTTATATAGCTTTTATATATATATATATATATATATATATGTATATTTCCATTCCAGTTCGGGCCTCGAAGTGAAAACCCATCGCCCTTTTACCGTTTATATATATATATATATATATATATATATATATATATTTTAATTCTGTCCAGCCTGGATTATTCTGTGACTTTTTACAGCTTTTATAAATAAATATATATATATATATATATATATATCCATTTCAGTCGGGGCATCAGAGTGAAAACCCATCGCCCTTTACAGTTTTTTTATATATATGTATTTCCATTCTGTTAAGCCTGGATTACATCGTGGCTTTTTACAGCTTTTATAAATATATAAATATATATATATATATATAAATATATATATATATATATATATATATATATATATTTACATTTCAGTCCGGGCACCGGAGTGAAAACCCATCGCCCTTTATAGCTTTCGTATATATATATATATATATATATATATATATATATTGCTTTACTCATTTTGATTAAATTGTTGCTTTAAATATTCATTTGATATGAATCGGCACTGACATCTCTGTGGGTGAACTAGATTTCTTTAAATCTCGCCAACTTTAGCTTTTAAACGGTTCAAAATAGGTTCAGACAGAACCGAAAAGCTAGAATGGCTGAGATTTATTTAAATCTTGCATTTGTTTCCTTGTTACAGTTCTGAAAGCTATCTCGCGGCCCTTAGATCGCTATCTAGTGGGAACGAAATGCTTCAGCCAAGTGAGAGCCATGATTTAATGATGAATCATTGGTTTTGGCGATATCTGGATGTAAATATATATTTCTGTACATATTTGAAATGTTCAGGTTTAATTGGCCTCCGTCTGTGAGCTTAGGAATAATGGGATTCATGATCAAACTGATCAGAATCTGATTCACATTATGGACAAACTCCACTTTACAAATGTACCCTGCCAGTTTTTTTGTAAAATGTACATCCGAAAGACCTTAAAATGGTTATCCGGGTTTAAGGTCTTAATATTGTGAAAATATGGCTTGTCGTGTCAGAGTCACTCTGATGGCTGTCATGCCCATGAGAAGACCGGCACTTGTATATATGTTGTGGTCGAGGGTGCTTTGTAGCCCGACAATCACCATTCAAATTGAGCCAAGAGGCTAAAAATATAAAATAAAAGTATCAAACATGCTTTAATTCCTATGTTAGCGTAAGGGTTTTAAAATCAACCTTTTAAAACATCATTTTAATATTAATCTTGTCTAAAAAAGAGACTTTTGCAAATCAAATCAAACCCTTCGTATATAGATTCAACGAAGCTTGTCCATGCTTTCAATTAATCAAACATAGGCCCAATTTCTTTCAGCATTCAAACACATTGCAGATTTAAAAAGGGAAAATTGAAAAGATGCGGTACCGTGTTTACACGGGAGTTGTGGGGTGCCTAACACCTTCCCCACACTTAACCAAGCCCGCAAACTCAAAACTTTGGTTTCAAAGATCAAGTTTCAACAGTGTCCAACAATTGGGCCTCTTTTCAAACAAACTCGGTTGAGTTGGTACAACCATTTCAAAACTACCAACTGACGACTCTGTAAAACATTCAAATCATCGACATGATACATGTTGGCCTTTTCCTAAAAATCCCTTCAAAACCTTTTTTCATAATAAAAAGAATAAGGGTAGACAAAACTTAGGAAGAGAGAAAGATCCGGGTTTAACACGACCAGAATTTTTCCACCAACGTCGACAGTTTTTTTGGACAAAAAGATGCAAGGAAAGTTTCAAGGAGTTGAAAAATTGGTTGAGTGAGGCGCTTGTATTGTCATTGCTGGATGATGAGGGAGGCTTCGTGGTGTATAGTGATGCATCGCACAAAGGACTTGGTTGTGTGCTAATGTAACATGGCAAGGTCATTGTGTATGCTTCACGATAATTGAAGGATTACGAAAAACGATACCTTACCCATGACTTGGAGTTGGTGGCAGTAGTTTTTGCATTGAATATTTGGAGGCGCTACTTGTATGGAAAAAAATGTGAGATATACACAGACCACAAGAGTCTGAAATATATGTTCACACAAAATGAGTTAAATATGCGA
The DNA here is from genome assembly GCA_020205555.1 of Panax stipuleanatus. NCBI lineage: Eukaryota > Viridiplantae > Streptophyta > Magnoliopsida > Apiales > Araliaceae > Panax > Panax stipuleanatus. Next base: position 24,923 of record JAINUT010000724.1, read on the forward strand.
CAAAGGAGGTGGTTGGAATTAATCAAGGATTATGATTGCAAAATTCTCTATCACCAGGAAAGGCAATTGTGGTAGCCGACGCTTTGAGTAGAAAAGGAAGGGAGAAGTTGTTTACGTTGACATCTCAGGAGGAACTAATAAAAGAAATGGAAAAGCTGGAAGTAGAAGTAGAGAGACCAGAAGAGTCCGGGGGAAAATTGTTTGTAAGAAGAGCTCATCCGACGTTGTTGGATAAAGTAAAAGAAACACAAGAGAAAGATGAAGAGTACGTGAAGATAAAGAAAATAATATCAGAAAATGAGGAAGAAAAGTTCCGGATGGATAAGGACATATTGTGATTTGAAAATCGAGTATGGGTGCCAACAGTAATTGAACTAAGAGAGGAGATTTTACACGAGGCACAAAATTCGACATATTCCATTTATCCAGGAGGCACGAAAATTTACCAGGATATTCGACAACACTTTTTGTGGCCCAACCTGAAATGAGAGGTTGCAGAATACATATGTAGTTTTACTTGCCAACTAGTCAAAGAAGAGCACCAGAGACCAAGTGGTTTACTTCAACCGCTGGAATATCAAAATGGAAATGGGAGCACATTACGATGGACTTCGTGGTGGGACTCCCAGTCACATAAAAGGGTTTTGATGCCATTTGAGTTATATTGGATTGACTAATGAAGACAGCTCATTTTTTACCAATCAAGATCCGATTCAAATTAAATCAGTTAGCAAATTTGTATGTAAAGGAAATCGTTTCGCGATATAGAGTGTCGGTGTCAATTATCTCCGATCGAGATTTGCGCTTCACATCAAATTCTGGAAAAGCCTATAAGAGAGAATGGGAACACAATTGAGATTGAGTACTGCTTATCATCCTCAAACAGATGGGCAGAGTGAACGGATAATACAAACACTAGATGATATGCTTAGAGCTTACGTGATGGACTTCAAAGGGAACTGGTCTGACCACTTACCCTTAGTGGAATTTGCTTATAATAATAGTTATCATGCGAGTATCGGTATGCCACCATATGAAGCCCTTTATGGAAGAAAATGCAGAACAACATTGTGTTGGGATGAAGCCAGGAGAACGACGACCTTTGGAACCAGAATTAGTACAACAAACTGTAGATGTAGTGACAACGATAAGAGCCAGATTAGTAGCAGCTCAAGATCGGCAAAAGAAATACTCATATTTGCATCATCAGAATCGAGAGTTTGAAGTCGGTAGTTTCGTATTTTTGAAGTGTCTCCCTGGAAGGGAAAAATAAGGTTCAATAAGAAAAGAAAATTAAGTCCAAGGTTCATATCGAAATACTGAAGCGAGTAAGCGAAGTGGCGTACAAGGTAGTTTTACGGCCAGAACTGGAACACATCCACAACATGTTTCATGTTTCTGTGTTACGTCCATACAAGCCTGACTATAAGCACGTGATCTCCTATGAGCCCATTCAAGTAGAGAAGAATCTGAAGTATGAAGAAATTCATTTCTATATATTAGAGAGGAAAGAGCAAACATTAAGAAATAAAGTTATATCATCTGTAAAAGTAGTTTGGCGAAACCACGACACCGAGGATGCTACGTGGGTATTAGAAGATAAGATGAGAAGAGACTATCATCATTTGTTTGTGTAACTTTGTACAATTTCGAGGACGAAATTTTTAAAAGGGGGGATGATGTAATACTCGTGAATTTTATAAATAATATTAATATTGAGAATAATAAAGGTTTGAATATTTATGGAATATAAATATATATATTGTTGTGGCATGGAATTTGATAATTCAATTAAATTGAGTTAAGTGAGAAATATAGAGGAAATAACGAAAAGCCTAATTTGAGTTTACGTGATATGCCTTGTGTGGTATGATGGTGGACTAAGTGATGGTTTGATTAAATTAATGAAGAAATAATTTAATGATAGAATTAATTAGTACTATTATATTATATTAATGAGTAAATAATTAAATAATGTGATAGACAAATTTTTATTATTTTTAATTATTGGCTATGTACAATAGCATGTAAGGTGTAGTCATATATTTAATAGAGTTGCTTCATTCATTAAAAATAAAATAAGGCGTGACATTAGAAGGTGGATAAATATTATATAAAACTATATAATAAAAGTGAGTTGAATCATATAATTCTACTAAGCTATATAAAGGAGCTTATATGACATCATGATGTGTGGTGGGACAATTAAATGTGTATTTTAAATATATGGAAGGAATAAAATTTAAGTAAATAAATATTTACTATTAAATATTTATTTCAATAATTATGTGTAATTAAAATAATAAGTTTTATGGAAATAATGGGTTATTGGTACCCAACTAAATTATATTCTAACCTAATGTAAATATTATCTGAACTAACCCCAATGTACATGGATTATATGATTATGGGTATATGTACCCCTAACATCAATGTAATAATATTAACTCATTAAAATTGCACTTGTGAGCCCAAAAGAAAATAAACCTAAGTATACTTCAATTATTTTACTGAGTATTAGGGCTTGTCCCAAAATCTGTGTCCCAAAACTTTATTACACGTGAATAGGCCATTGGCCTACCCTACCTTTCATAATCTCAGAGTTTGCAAAAAGGCTAGAGAATGGCAATAATGGTGAGAAGAATGGAAGAGAAGAAGTTGGTAACTTCTTTCCACCAAATCCTCTCAACCCAAAGGATTCTTCTTATTCCTCTTGGTAAGATTCAATAGCAGCCCTTCCCTTCTCATTATCAGTTGTTAAGTTCTCTGTAAAGTTCCAAATAGAGTGTGAGTGTGTTGAAATTGGAGAGCTATCAGAAGTTAAACATTAAGGAATATCAATTTAGCTTCAAGAGGTAATGTCTACTAACATGTCTCTGATTTCAAGTTTCATGAGTTCTTAGAAATGTCATGAACTACTTGCTAATTGGGTCAAAATTGAAGGTTGAAGCTTGTTGCTATATATAAATAGTTTTTAGATATTGTTAATATGGTTGAATACAAAAGCAATGAAAGTTAAATGGATTGATTTGGTTCAGAAATGAGTTCGTAGTGAGATTGTTCGCTAAACATGTTAAACTATGGAAAAATGGCATGAACTTCGAATTAGAGTCTTTAATTTGGTTGTTTATTTTGTTTGAGTTATTAGAATCATGCTATGTATGTTTGGTATTAAGTTTATGGAGTTTATATCATGTGGGTATGCTTAAATTGCTCCTTGTATATGGTTTTAGGAGTACTAGGTCGCAACTGTTATGAAGAAACAGAGAGTAGGAGCCAAGTTTGGGCTTCTTAGCCTCGGCGGAGTTTCCAGTTCAAATCTTTCACCCTGGCGGAAGCTTCGCCTTGACGAGCTTCCTACAGTTCAAATTTTTTCCCCGGCGGAAATGGACAGAGAAGCCTGGAGTTTTCTGATTCTCGTTCAGTCCATTAAACCTAATCTCACTTAACCTTAGGGACATAAAGAAACTTTAAAACATGTATCATAAGTTGTAATCATGAATTCGAATACAAGTTGCGATTTGATGAGTTATAGGAAGCGTAAAATTAAACTTAAACCTAAACTCATGGATTCTAGTTTTGTGCTATATAGTTAGTGTAATCAAACCTAGGTCCAAAAGTTGTAAGTTAACTAAAACAGAAACTTAAACCATTAAAGTTAGTTGTGTTCATAACTAATTTGTGCAATGTTTCTAAATAAAATTTTCGAAGGGAAATACAAAGTTGAGTAAATAACTATATGATTTGGCTATGTATGACTAACATGTTCACCCATATAGTTAGGAATAATATAAACTACTCAAGCATGAATTAAAATGAGTTTCTAAGTAGAGGACTATACTAGTTACGTGCGAATGAATCAAATACATGCAAGCATGCGCAGAGAAGGTTGTTTAGCATTATTGAATGGTTTAATGAGTACTATGATTAGTCTTGGACGTAATGAACTCTCTTAGCTTTGTAAAATGGAAATTTTACGAATAAAACTATCAATTGTTTGAAAGTAAATAGATGGGACTAAACCTAGTTTAAAAATCCCTTAATATGTGTGTATGAATGTCGTATGCTATAATACGTAACTTGAACAATGTTCTAAGTGTCCAAGCATGAAATGAGTATATAGAACCAAGAACCTAAAAGTTTTTACATGTCTTCTTAAATAAGCTTTTAAGAGCAAAATCAATGTTGGTTATGTAGCTACGTGGGTTGATAGTGTGCTAATGTATGATTCGATTATATAACTAATGTAGAACTTGATATATATCTTTAGCTTACGGGATTGGACATATATAAGATTGTTGGTTTATGTATAAACCTTGAATAACTAATGAATATAAATAAATAAATAAATATATATATATATATATATATATATATATAATTATGATAAAATAGGACTTTGTGGTGATATTAAGCTATAAGTTGGAAATCGACGCTAAAGGCAAGTATCCTAACCTATGCATTTTATTTTATGCAAGGAATCTATGAATTCGCAAGTTTCCTAACTTCATTTGATTTTCATATTGAATGCAAGTTTCCTAACTTTCACAATCTTGGATATTGTGAAAGTTTACGATTATTATTACATCAACTATATGTTTGAGCGAATCATTCTTGTGATATCTAGACTCTTAGAAATACATCATTCATACTCAAAAGCTTAGTTTGAATTCACTATTATATTTTTGAATCATGAACTTATAAATTGTTCTTAAACGTATTGAGGAAGGTGTCTAAGCCATTTGATTCGGCTAGACTAGTACCTATGAATTTAAAGAGCTATCTACACCTTTTGATTTGTTGTGGAATCTTATAAATCTACTGAGATGAACAATCCTCAAAAAGGGGAAATTTTATATTGTTGGGAAACCAACACACGCATGAACAACATGTTTAAATGTTATGCATAACGTAGGGTATTTTGGGCTGATCACCTATTATACTTGTTTATATTAGATTAGCGTTGTAATACTATTAATTCTAGCAGGAGTTCTCAGTCCATATGTGACTACTCAGTATTGAAACCTTTGAATACTATTAAAATCCTTCAGTCTATAATGACTCCTCGTTTAAAATTTAAAGGACAGATTTGGAGCTATTGTTATTTCCTTGCTTACCACATTATTCTTTAATTCTTGAATTAATATCATCTTCTAGATATTATGAAATCTTATATTATGCCAATTTACCCTTATTGTTATATTACTTGCTGAGCAAATTTGTTGCTCATTCTTGCTTCCCTAAAATATTTCAGTTAAGGCAGAGCAGTGTGGACCTTCGGGAAAGGATAAGGGAAAGGGCAAGGCTACGGCTTAGCTTTGTTCCTCTATAAGAAGAAATTTATTATTATGTTGTATTAAATCTATCTTAGGTTATGTATTAAGACTTGAATAAGGTTTATATATGTATTAAGTTATATTATGGACCTTATTATGTATTGTCTTAGTAACAGTTATGAGACTTGGGCAAGAATATTTATATTACATCAATGTAAATTATTCTATTATTTCGTTGTGTTAGATTTTGGTATGTTACTACAATAAGAATGTGAAGCACCGAATTCGAGGAATAAGTACCCGAATTTGGGGGCGTCACAGACGCAGTATAAGGAGTTAGCATATCAGGCTCAGGTAGAGCTAGCAGAGGTAAAGATGCAGTTGAAAGGACAGGTGACATCAGCTCAGCAAATGATTGCCATAAATATGAAGCTGAGGGAAAGATTGGAGGAAGAGAAAGTGAAGCTGGAAGTGTTAAGAGTTGAGCATCAGGCGATGCGATTTGAGTTTGATTTGGATATCACTAACAAGATTCGGGTTGAGGATGCCTAGATCCGAGCAACGAGGAGAGTGGAACAGCTAGAGGCAGAGTTGTAGGCAAAAGAGATTAGGATTGAGTCCTTGGGACGGGCTCTAGATTCAGCTTATATGAGCCCCAGTGTTGGAGAGAGGAGGCAGCATTTTGATATCAGTGAGTCGAGCCGTTCCATTCGACGTCGTGTGGATTGAGATGCACTCCAAAAACAAGAACATGTTCATGCTGAGGTGGCTCAGCCGGATATAAAGTGATGTGTTAGTTCAATTGTTATGTATATAGATGCATTAGTACCCCTTTTGTTTACTAGGGTTATATTATGAATGATGTAAACCTCAGGTTGTGTGAGGTAATATGTAAATACGACGTATCCCCATCTTATGTGTATAAGGGAGTATATCTTTTGGTTGATCCCATCTCTTGATGTTTCGAATGGGATAGTTAGCATTTATAGAAATATGCCAGGTGTGTAAGTGTGAGACACTAAGATTTGGTATATGAATATAAATGCAATATTATGATTATATGTATGATTAAGTAGTTAAGTTTTGAGAATTAAGATAGCAAGCTGTCTATCTGATAATTTGAAAATTTATTAACCTAATTTGTTGATTCAGTAAACTGAATCTGTTAATTCAACAAACTGAATGTGTTAACTCAACAAGCTGAATTGAATAATTCATCAAGTTGAATTCGTTAATCCAACATTATGATTATATGATTATTAGAGTTTAAATTACATGTTATATTTTAAATACTTAGAAGATATAACATATAATGAAACTCAAAGTAATAATGTAAGATTTTGTTTAACCAGATAATGCCGCCAAGACGACAAAACTGTAACCAAATGGAGGAATGACCTGTGAATAATGAAGGATATCAAGTGGACCCAATGCAGAACTTTGTAAACATGTTAGCTCAAGCTATGCAGACTAGAGCACCAGCAGCAAGAAATCAATCGGATAATAGATTGGCGAACTTCAAAGACTTTAAGGTAGTAGGACTGCCGGAATTTAAGGGAACCACATACCCTATTTGATGAAAGGTGAGGCTAATTACTGGTGGGAGTCAAACCAGGCTAGAGCTGGGACAACAGTAGTAACCTGGACAAGGTTTAAGGAATTATTTTTTGAGAATTATTTCTCGTCGAGCATGCAAGCCAGGATGGAAGTGAAGTTTCTAGAATTGAAGCAAAGGAATATGACAGTTTCTGAATATGCTGCAAAATTTAACGAGTTAGCCAGATTTGCTCCACACTAGTTGGATACAGAGGCAAGAAAGGCTCGTAGGTTTGAAAATGGTTTGAAGCTAAGGATATACAGCAAGGTTGCAGTGCTACAAATTGGTACGTTTTTAGCGCTGTTGGAAAAAGCAATCATTGCATAAGGTGGTAGCGAAGCAATATCTAAATATAATCGGGAAAAGAACAAGAAGAAGATTGAAGGTGGAAATCAGGGTGCCAGTAGTGGTGGCAGTAACAGCAAGAAACGCAAGTGGAACAACAGTGGCAACGACTCAAGAACTCAACAAGGGAGTACACAACAGAAGAAGCCAGTATGTGAAAAGTGTGAAAAGAATCACTCTGGAGAGTGTATGAAAGGGAAGAACGTCTGTTACAATTATGGTCAAGAAGGACATATTTCACCAAATTGTCCTAAGCCAAAGAAAGGGCGTTGCTTTTCATGTGTAGGAACGGGACATCCGTTTAAGAACTGTCCGTTGAAGAAGAGTACTGACGGAGGAAGTTGAAACAGGAGCAGTAACACCAAGTTAACAATTGGAGGGCCAACGTAGCAAAGCAAGCCGATAGCCCGAAACATTCAACATGACTGTGCAAGACGCAGTTGCATTAAAAAAGGTGGTGTCAGGTATTATTTCGATCAATAATATAAATGCATATGTAGTATTTGATTCGGGAGCTACCTATTCATTTTTGTCTGATGAATTTACTAGAAGATTAAATTTACCCTTGCGAAAAGTTAAAGAACCTAATGAATATAGAAGTTACAAACAAAGAAGTGATCCCTGTAGAGTTTATCCATAGAAATTATTATGTGGAAATAAGGGGACATAAGTTAAGCGTGAATCTGATTCCGATACGCTTAGGAGAATTTGATGTTATCCTAGGGTGGATTGATTATTTAACCATGAGGCAGTTATTGACTGTCAGAATAAGAGTATAGGCCTTAAGACACCAAAGAAGTCTAAGGTTATATTTTATGGTAGCAAGTCGCCTAGAAAAATGAGTTGTCTGATGATGATGCACGCCAAAAGGATGTTACGAAAAGGATGTGAAGGTTATTTGGCTCATGTAGTGGATACACGGATGGTGAATTCGAACTATGGGGCAGATACCTATAGTTAATGATTTTGGGGATGTCTTTCCAGAAGAACTTTCGGGACTTCCACCAGATCGAGAGATAGAATTTGTGATTGATTTAGTACCGGGGACAGCACCGATATCAAAAGCACTATATAGGATGGCTCCGGTAGAAATAAAAGAGTTAATGATCAAGCTACATGAGTTGTTGGACAAAAAGTATATCCAACCTAGTGTATCTCCGTGGGGAGCACCGGTGTTGTTTGTAAAGAAGAAGGATGGTTTGATGACGTTGTGTATTGATTATAGAGAGTTGAATAAGGTGACAATTAAGAATAAGTATTCGTTACCAATAATAGACGATCTGTTTAATCAACTTAAAGGAGCGAGATATTTTTCTAAGATTGATTTGAGAACTGGTTATCATCAGTTGAAGGTGAGGACATAGGATGTACCAAAGATAACATTTAGAACTCGTTACGGCTATTATGAGTTCTTAGTGATGTCGTTTGGACTGACGAATGCGCCAACTACTTTTATGGACTTAATGAATTGAGTATTTAAGCAGTATTTGGATAAGTTTGTGGTTATGTTCATTGACGTCATTATGGTGTATTCGAAGACTGAAGAGGAGCATGTCGAACATCTGCAGATTATATTGGAAACATTAAGAAAAGAGAAACTATATGCAAAATTTTCAAAGTGCTAATTCTGGTTGAAAAGAGTTTTGTTTTTGGGTCATGTCATCGATAACGAGGGAATTTCTGTTGATTCAGCAAAAGTAGAAGTAGTGAAAAATTTGGGACAACCAAAGACGCCGACAGAGATCAGAAGTTTCTTGGGATTGGCAGGATATTGCCGGAGGTTTATTTAGGATTTCTCAAAGATAGCAACACCATTGACTAATCTGACGAGAAAGACTGTTAAGTATGTGTGGACAAAAAAGTGCGAACAGAGTTTTTAGGAGTTGAAGAAGAGATTGAGTGAAGCACATATGTTATCCTTACCATATAGTACGGGAGATTTTACAGTGTATAGTGATGCGTCACACAAGGGACTAGGTTGCGTATTGATGCAGAATGGTAAAGTCATTGCGTACGCGTCACGACAGTTAAAGGATTATGAGAAGGGATACCCTACCCATGACTTGGAATTGGTTGCGGTTGTATTTGCCCTTAAGATTTGGAGACATTATCTCTACGGAGAAAAGTGTGACATATACACAAATCATAAGAGTCTGAAGTATATCTTTACACAAAAGAAGTTGAACATAAGGCAGAAGAGATGGTTAGAATTGATCAAGGATTACGATTGTGATATCCTATATCATCCGGGAAAAGCCAATGTACTAGTAGATGCTTTAAGAAGGAAGAGCAGAGAAAAATTAAATGTATTAAAAGAGCAAGAAGAATTAGTAAGAGAAATGGAGAAAATAGAGTTGGAGGTGAAAAATCCAAAGAATTTGGATAAATTAATAGAAATGGAAGCAAGTCCGACCTTATTAGACAAGGTGAAAGAAGCACAAGAGGTTGATGAAGAATGTGGTAACATCAAGAAGCGGTTAGCTTAAGGCGAAGAGTTGAAGTATAAGATTGATGGCATTGGATTGTTAAGGTTTGAAGAACGTGTGTGGGTTCTTGCAGTACCAGAGTTAATAGAAGAGATTTTTCAAGAAGCGCACAGTACGAGATACTCGATACACCCAAAAAGCATGAAGATGTATCAAGATCTGCGTCAATAGTTTTTGTGGCCGAATATGAAAAGAGAGATTGTAGAATGTGTCAGCAGATGTTTAACTTGTTAAAGAGTCAAGGCAGACCATCAACGACCAAGTGGACTATTACAGCCGTTAGAGATTCCAGAATGGAAGTGGGAGCACATTATAATGGATTTTTTGGTAGGACTTCCAGCAACGCAGAAAGGTTACGACGCCATATGGTTGATAGTCGATCGTCTTACAAAGTCAGCAAACTTTTTGCCAATTAGAATCAAGTATAATTTTGATTAATTAGCTAAATTGTATATCAAGGAAATTGTTTCGAGATATGGAGTGCCAGTATCAATTGTGTCTGATAGAGATCCGAGCTTCATGTCAAACTTTTGGAGGAGTCTTCAAGAAAGAATAGGGACACAAGCTAAGGTTGAGTACTGCGTATCATCCACAGATCGATGGGCAAAGTGAGAGAACGATTCAAACATTAGAAGACATGCTCAGAGCCTGTACGATGGACTTCAAGGGAATCTGGGAAGATCATCTTCCACTGGTAGAATTTGCATATAACAACAGTTATCATGCAAGCATTGGAATGCTACCGTACAAAGACCTGTATGGGGGGAAATGCAAAACGCCCTTATATTGGGACGAGGTAAGTGAACGAAGATTGTTAGGGCCAGAGTTGGTGCAGTAGACCGTAGAGAACATCAAGGTAATAAGACCTCGACTGGTAGCAGCTCGGGATCGTCAAAAGAAGTATGCATATTTGCGTTGCAAGAAAGAGACTTTGAAGTGGGAAGCTATGTGTTTTTGAAAGTATCTCCCTAGAAAGAGAAGATAAAATTTGGAAAGAAAGGTAAATTGAGTCGAGATTTATTGGACCATTCTAGATATTGAAAAAGATAGGCGAAGTGGCGTACAAGGTAGCTCTACCTCATGAACTGGAATGTATTTATAACGTGTTTCATGTGTCAGTGTTACGTCCGTACAAGCCAGATTACAAGCGTGTGATCTCGTATGAGCCGATTCAAGTCGAGAAGGATTTATCATACAAGGAAATTCCTATAGAGATTTTGGATAGGAAATAGTAGAAGTTAAGGAATAAGGTTATATATTCCGTCAAAGTTCTGTGGAAGAACCACAACGCTTAAGAAACTACCTGGGAAATCAAGGAAAAGATAAGGAAGAATTATCCGAATCTTTTTGAGTAACCTTATGTGAAATACAAGGCACGAAATTCTTATAAGGAGGGGAGAATGTAATAACTAAGAATTCTAAGTCACTTTGTAAATAGATATATTAATTAAATATTAATGATATTGAAAACTTTGTGATATATATGGAATGATTAGGTGATTAAATAAATATGACGCCCCCAAATCTGGGTACCTTCAAACCCTGGACATGGTGCTACACGGTGCTACAACTACACATTCATTCAGCTGAAATACACCATTAAAATGAATATGCTTACTATATTATTACATTATTATAATGTCTACCCAAGTTCTTTATAACCATTACATTCATTCAGAGTCATAATATCATTCCCTACAAAAATAATACTATGCTATTACAAGGATAACTATTTATCCATCTTCGACTTGCCCTTGTCTTTATCGGACCCTTCAGTCCGTTCGCTCTTAGCTGAAATCATATAATTTTAAGCAAGAATGAGGATAACTAGCTCAGCAAGTTTAACATTATAATTTGCAACCACAAAATCAAGAATCATATGACTTCATCTTCAATAACTGTACAATATTTATGAAGTACTATGAATAATCAAAATAGCTTTTTGATTCCTTTAAAACCATTCCCAAGGACTTATAGTCTCGTAAGAATCTGAGCTGGTCAACGACCATGAACATTTATTTAGTTTTCATTCATGAAAAGAACAACTCAGCACTAAGACTATAAGTTCGATATAGCTTACGAGCACATCCAGGTGATCAGCCTGTAATACTCTATGTTGATCAACACTCATCTATTAAACGTTTTTACATTTAAGTTTTGGCAACTTCAAGTGCCTGTCAATTTAACGACATAAAACATTTGTGTATTCATACTCAGGCTTACTTTTGAATCCGTACCAAATCAATTGGCATAGGATAGCAACATTATGAATATTTTGGAAAGATTTGTGGAAAAACCAACCAAAATACTTTAAGTCTCAGTCTAGCCGAATCAAATGGCATCGACTATTCAATAATTGTTTATGCATACGAAACCATGCAAATTGACAACTTGTCCAACTTTAAAGTGTAGACAAGATTTTAGAAAACTTGCCTTTGCGTCTTTAATCTGTTAAGTCTACTTTACTCAGTCTTTACTACTTTTAAAAGACATAAACACATAGTATACCAATAAGATTTCCACAATTAATGCACATTGTATACCCTATCTTCTCCTTCCTGTATAACTTAGCCGAATTGTTAAACTAATAACATCCGTTTAAGTTATTTGCCATTTGTTAAGGCTTATTAACATTCATATGTCATAAACCAACTCTTGTCAATCATCGTTAGACACAATGATCGACGAAACCCTAATCGATTTGCTAAGGTAAACACATTTCCATTGGATTACCGTTATCGGACTCCTTATAGAATTTATATAAGTTTTAACTTCATTTCATATCATTCTTGTACTACGCAACTCTATTACATATCATATAACCTTAAGGCGCGCTTTAAACTTGACTACGATTCATGATTTACGTTTTTGGATTTTAAGTTTTAAATTTAAATACATTTCTTCAACGTTTAATTTTTAAAACCATCTTTAAACATGTTGTTTAAGAAGTTTGTCTTCATAAATATTAACCATATACTTGCCCCATAATTACTATGCAACAAGTTGGGTTAACAAACCTTCATGTCAGAAAAAATTTGGTTAAGGGCGCTACAGCACCAACCTTAGCTTTAAAGGCAGCGTTGCGGCGTTGTCTCGCAGTTTCTTAGCCCTGCACCAGCGCTGTGGCGCAGCGCCGACCCCCAGCCTTAGAAAAACTTTTCAATTGTTGAGATTCACGAGCTCGTAACACGATCGTTACAACTCGTAATTGGCTCATTCCAAAGCCATTAGTTCACATATCTTATGTTTTACGATTTCATCCGAATGGAATTCATTTCTGAATCCGTTGGTGAGAAATTCGCCATTTAGTCCATTTTTAAGCGTTCGTTAAACATTCGTGAACGTTCGACGCCCAATTCTTTGTTTTAAGTCCGAATTCATTCTTGCTTACTTTCGCAAGTCTTATTTACCTAATTATATGTTACGCCATTGGAAACCTAGGTTTCCAAGTTACATGGTGACTTTTGACTTCTATTCCGGGAATTTTACGATTTCGACGTTTAACGTCTAATTCTTGTAACTGTCGTTATAACTTCGTTATTCAAGATTTTTACTCCGAACCAAATGGAATTAATCCATTGATTATTCAGTAGTGATTCTAACCAATATAAACTTCTATGTTTTAATGGTTTCACTTACTTATCATTAAAAATCTCAAGAGTTTGATAGTTTCTTCATTAAGTTCTTAATCAACCATTATGATTTCACTTATTCATGGCTTATTAGTGTTTTAAGTCCACTACAAAGTCATCCTTATTACTTCTTACATATCATGCTCCACCAATTCACTTCTCTATCAATTATATATTGAAAGACAAATGATCATATTCAATTTCTTAACATTTAAACCTTTGTTGTTGTTGGAGTTCTTGATATAGAGACTCAACTATCTTCCTGGCTCTTTGATTGCTTTGTTTCTTACTATCTTCTCTCTCTCAATATGTTAGTTTTTTCAAGTTTGGTAAACCAACAAATGATCAACCAAGCTTCCCTTTTCTAGGTTTTGCAAGACCAAGGGTAGTTTGGTCTTTATGGAAAACCTCCTCAACCCATGTCAAGCCCATGTGCTAGCATGTGTCCCATATCTCCCCATGTGCCCTATGGGCCCCCTCATGGGTTGCCCCATTAGTTTAACCCACCCGTTAATCCATCGGTTTGACCCACGGGTTTGGTTATTATAATTAATTCAAATTGGATATATTTACTTCGTATAAAATTCATATTATATGTCGTATTAATTCTCATATCCTCTTCATATTATACTCATATAATATCTAGTATTATACTCGTATTTATTCCATATAATAATCATTATTATTATACTCAAACATTTCGTTCTTAGGTTTTACTTTCCCTAACCCTTAGGGTTTTAAGTCCTCACGTAAAAACTTCGTGAGCCATAACTGAAATATTAGTAGATATTCCATCCCGTCTTTAAATCCTATCATTACGCGTTTCTTGGAATTTCAAAAATATTTCCCGAGTAGAAACGTATGAATAGTGATTTTACGAAAATTCCTCGAAAAATATTTATTTTTGTCTTGGAATTTCAAATCATTTATTTCTAGCACGTAGCCAGAATCCTAACTACATTCGCATTCTTTAGGTCATAGAACGACCTTTAAATAGCTTACTCAGTTAAATAAACATATAATTAAATTTTATTCAATAAAATCAAATAAAATTTATTTACATAAAAGTCCGATTTTCTCGGGCGTTACATTCTCCCCCTTATAAGAATTTTGTCCCCAAAATTTTGATACAATTTAGTCAAATAGATGAGGATAAGATTTCTTCATCTTGTCTTTGAGTTCCCACGTTGCTTCTTCGGTATTGTGGTTCCTCCCTATCACCTTCACCGAAGGTATTACTTTGCTTCTCAAGACTTGTTCTTTCCTATCAATAATTTGAATAGAAACTTCTTCATACGTTAAGTCTTTCTCGACTTGAATAGGTTCATACTCGATTACGTGCTTGTAATCTAGCTTATAGGGACGCAATACCGATACGTGAAACACATTATGGATATGTCCCTACTCTGGAGGTAATGCTATTACATACGTTACCTCTCCTACCCTTCTTAAAATATCAAAAGGTTATATAAACCTAGGGCTTAACTTTCCCTTCTTTTCGAAGCGTATCTTCCCTTTCAAAGGTGATACCTCCAGGAATGCATATGAACTGACTTTGAACTCTCTATTCTTTCGATGAGGATATGCATACTTTCTCTGTCTGTCTTGAGCTGCTACTAGCCGCGTTCGTATCAACTTAACCACCTCCGTCGTTTGTTGTACCATCTCTGGTTCTAACATTCGACGCTCTCCTACTTCATCACAGCACAACGGAGTTCTGCACTTCCGTTCATATAACGTTTCTTAAGGCGGCATGCCTATACTGGCGTGATAACTGTTGTTGTAGGCAAACTCTACCAATGGTAGAAGATCTGTGACACCCCCAAATCCGGGAACTTCGTTTCCACATGATTTGGTGTTCACTTTCTAACTATAACAAACATCTACCCAATATATCTTAAAATAAATTACAACCTTTATTCAACTATTAATAAAATCTCCCTTAAAACAAGGGTTACAACCTTCTCAAAATCAACCCCAGGGTTACTCTAACCTTGATATGAATATAATAAAGTGCGGAAATAAAACATAACATTCAATTATTACAATCATTCTCAATTAAATAAAAATAAGTCTTCACTTGCTTTGCTTTTCCTTGCCCTTACTTGTAGACGGAGCATCAGCGTTATCAACCTTAACTAAAATTGTTATTTAATGCAAGAGTGAGCAAACCACAGCTCACTGGAGTTTAACAATAATATATACATGAATGGAATTCTTTAAAAGGAATCTGAATAACTTAGCTTACTTCAACAATAAAGAATTGAATAATAATTCTCTATCAATATTAAAATTCGAATATAGAATTTATCTGAGTGTCATAAGACCTTTAAACTCTTGTCCTAGGTTATAAATATTTCTATTTAAACCTTTAACAGTCAATAAGACTATGGACCTTAACTCGTACTTAGGGGGATCAACCCTACGTACCATGTATTGTGCACAAACATCTTAACGCTATGCGTAGTAACCTCCCCTAGTAAATAGGATTGTTCAACTCAGTAATTTGAATTCAAGTCCGCACCAAAGAAAGTTTGGTTTGGATAAGCTTACAAGGGTAATTTAGAATTCACATTCATCAACTAAGGATTAGTTGAATCAACTTCCAATAATTCATAAATAAAAGAATTATGAATTAACATATGCTTTAGAATCAACTTAAAGCATTTAAAATAATAACTGGATCTTACTTGAACAATAAGTTAAGATCATTTCAATTAAATAAACAATTGTCTAATACAGAAATAGAAAGGACATTCTCAACAATGAATATATGAATTCAAGAATTTGTAAATAATCAACAAGTTTAGGGTACAGAAAACTTGCATAAAATTAACGAGTTTAGGGTTTAGAAGACTTGTCTCAAGCGCAAGCTACTTAACACAATTCACGTACTTTAATACTTCCTACACATATATATTTAATCACAATAACCTAAATTAGTTAACATGTAACTAATTCACATAAGTGGTTAACCCTCATGGTTAACTCACTCTAATAATAATAATCAACTATCACATAGTTAATTAAATCAATTATGTATTTAACTAAATTATAATTAAACAATTATAATTCAAACACTTAATCAAATTATAATTACTTAAATTATAATTATAAACAAATTATAATAATTATAATCAATTAAACCACATCATGAATTTAATTACACGAATTATAATTAATCATGAAATTATCAATTTATAATCCATAATTAAACATGCATTTATTAAATTATAATTACATAAATTATAATTTAAATTAACATCTAATTGATTAAAATAAATCAACTTCTATACATTATAATTTCACAAAAATTATAATTTAAATTAAACATTTACTCTTAATTATAATTAATAAAATTATAATTAAGTAACTTATTGTACAATTAAACAATTATAGTTTATAATTTAAATACCATATTAGTTTTTTCAAAACTTTCTTTTTCTCGAATTATGAAATTATCAACTTCATGTTAACACATGTTATAGCAGCTAGATACATGCTCATTATATTAGCAATAATGAAATGGAAACATAACAACACACTGCACACTTGACTAAAACTCACTGCCACTGCACTGTGCACGGCGCAGCTGCGCAGCCACAGGCCTTGGCACCGGCGCAGCTGCGCAGGGTAAGGATCTGGGAAGGACAAGCGGCGCAGCTGCGCTGCTCCTGGCCTTGCTGCCGGCGCAACTGCGCAGCAACTCGGCCAGACGTAGACAGCCACATTACTCTGCTTCACCGATTAACCCATACAAGCCAACAAATGGATATTTACAGTAACTTAAACATCATAAATTATACCTATGCAATTATACATATATATAACATGCTTCCACAACACAAAATCATTTAAACAATGATAATCACAAGTTTTAAAAATCCAATTTGGCCATTTTCATGAAAACTCATATATTTTCCAAAATAAATCATTGTAATCAAATTCTTAAGCAATTCAACTTATAACACATGCTTTATTCTCATGATTCAAGGTAGTATCATAGAAAATTTCTAAACAACATACTAACATATACCAATTTCTCAATGTAAAATCACCCATAATATATAAACTCATGAAATTCCATATGAACTCATATAAACATGAATTTTTTGTTAAAATATATTTCTACAGTAATTTGATTTCTGAAAATCATTGATAACCATATAATTCACCATGAATAACACCACCTATATATATATATATATCATGTATGTTTATGCTATTACATGAAAACTCAGTTTTCACAGAGAATAAAATATGAAACTTAAATCGAGTTTTGAAAATATGAAAGTAGAGATTATGGATTACCTTTCGGTGATAGGAGAAGAAAACAAAGATTCACTCTAGCCTTCACAAGCTTCTTCTTCCTTCTCTTCTTCTCCAACTCTTCTCTGCTTTCTCTTTTTCCTCTGCTCTTTTCTTTCTTCTTTGCTCTTAGTTTAGACTTAGGATTAATCTAACGTAGTATAGAACTAACGTAATATAATATAATACGCGTACTAACTAATACTAATTAGCCTAATTAATTTAGCAGTTACATAAGTTTCAAAATTCAAAAAGCCTTAAGGCTTTATTTGGCCAAAACAACATTATTTTAAAAAAACAGGTTATTATTACTAAGGCCATGTTTGGTAGAATAGATTTAAAACAAATGCAAAGCCTTGTTTATTTAAACTCATTTAAAATCCTTTTTCTTTTATTTTAACAAATTATTTAATACATACTTTAATGTCACATTTTAATTAATTAAATATCAATCATCTAATTTAATCAATTAAAATCTAATATCAATTAATCACATAAAATTGCCACATAATTATAATTACTTGCTAATTATAATCCATGTAACACTTCATCACATAATTCATCTAATTCAATTATCTCAATTAAATTAGAACTATAACATAACATTAATATTAATTAAATAAATATTACACATTCATTTAATTAGTATATAACACTTAATTAAATCACTCCATAAATCACATAATTTATTTATTTAACTCTATAAATAAATCACATAAAATATTTATTTATCTCAATAAATATTAAAATTAATTATAAAATGTCAATCGTTACAATCTTCCCTCCTTAAAAGGATTATATCCCCAGAATCACACAAAAAAAATCTCGTCTATTACATTCTTCCCTCCTTAAGAGGATTCTGTCCCCAGAATCAGTATATAAGGGGTTACACATAACTAAGCAAATAAATGCGGATAAAACTTCACCATAACATCTTCGAGTTCCCACGTAGCTTCTTCAGCACTGTGGTTCCTCCAGATTACCTTAACAGAAGGTATCACTTTATTCCTAAGTACTTGTTCCTTTCTATCAATTATTTGAACAGGCACTTCTTCATATGTTAAGTCTTTATCAAACTGTAAAGGTTCATATTCTATTATATGTTTATAATCGTGCTTGTAAGGTCTTAACACAGAAATATGGAAGACATTATGTATATTCTCGAGCTCCGGAGGTAATGCAATCTCGTAAGAAACCTCGCCCACCTTTCGTAGTACCTCAAAAGGTCCAATGAATCGGGGAGTCAGCTTCCCCTTCTTACCGAATCTAATTTTCCCCTTCTAGGGAGATACTTTCAGGAACACGAAACTTCCTGGTAAGAATTCTAGGTTCTGTCGATGTAAATCGGCATACTTCTTCTGTCTGTCTTGAGCAGCAACTAATCTCGTTCTGATCAGCTTCACAATTTCGACGGTTTGTTGTACCAATTCTGGTCCCAACAATTGACGTTCACCGACTTCATCCCAGCACAAAGGAGTTCTGCATTTTCTACCGTATAACGCTTCGTAAGGCGGCATGCCAATACTCGCATGATGACTATTGTTGTAGGCGAACTCCACCAATGGTAGATGATCCTCCCAGCTTCCTTTGAAGTCCATCACACAAGCTCTCAGCATATCCTCAAGCCTTTGAATCGTTCTTTCGCTCTGGCCATCGGTCTGAGGATGATACGTTGTACTCATTCGCAATTGCGTTCCCAGACATTCTTGCAATCGTTTCCAGAAATTAGACATAAAACGCGGATCTCTGTCGGACACAATCGACACTGGAACACCATGTCGAGAAATAATTTTCTTGACGAATAGCTTTGCTAGCTTATCCAGGTTGTACTTAACCCTGATCGGCAGAAAGTGGGCTGACTTTGTCAGTCGATCTACTATAACCCATATCGCATCGAATCCCTTTTGAGTCGTTGGAAGTCCTACCACAAAATCCATCGTGATGTGCTCCCACTTCCACTCTAGAATTTCCAATGGTTGCAGCAAACCACTTGGTCTCTGGTGTTCTGCTTTAACTATCTGGCACGTTAAGCACTTCGCAACACATTCAGCAACATTCATCTTCATATTCGGCCACCAGAAATGATGCCTGAGATCCTGGTACATCTTCGTACTCCCAGGGTGAATAGAATATCTAGAACTATGAGCTTCGTTTAGAATCGTTTCTTTGACCTCTGGTACTGGCGGTACCCATATTCTACCTTCAAATCGTAACAGACCTTCATTATCGATCTTGAACTTGAACTCTTCGCCATCGGTTATCCTCTTCCGAACCTTTTCACTTTCTTCATCGTGAAGTTGTGCTTCTTTCACCTTGTCTACTAGAGTAGAACCAGCGGTTACTTGAAACAACATCTCATCCGATTCCTTCAGAAACTTCACCTCCAACTCCAATCTAGCCATCTGTTCTATTAATCGATCCTGATCAGTTAACACGTTCAGCTTCTCCCGACCTTTTCTGCTCAAAGCGTTGGCAACAACGTTAGCTTTACCCAGATGGTAAAGTATCTCGCAATCGTAGTCTTTAATCAGTTCCAACCATCTTCTTTGGCGCATGTTCAAATCCTTCTGGGTAAATATATACTTCAGACTCTTGTGATCTGTGTATATTTCACACTTTTCTCCATATAAGTAGTGCCTCCAAATCTTTAGGGCAAACACTACTGCCGCCAATTCTAGGTCATGGGTCGGATACCCCTTCTCGTAATCCTTCAGCTGACGTGACGCATAGGTAATGACTTTGCCGCTCTGCATCAATACACAGCCTAATCCTTTATGTGAGGTATCGCTATATACTACGAAATTCCCCGAACTATCCGGTAAAGACAATACAAGCGCAGTACTCAATCTCTTCTTCAGCTCTTGAAAACTCTCCTCACACTTCTCTGTCCAAACAAACTTAACTATTTTATGAGTCAAATTCGTCAACGGAGTTGCGATTCTAGAAAAGTCTTGAATAAATCTTTGGTAATAACCAGCCAATCCTAAGAAACTTCTCACTTCAAACGGCGTCTTCGGCTGTTCCCAACTAATTACGGCCTCAACTTTCGACGGATCTACCGAAATACCATCCTTGTCGATCACGTGGCCAAGGAATTGCACACGTTCTAACCAAAATTCGCATTTCGAGAATTTAGCATAAAGCTTCTCTCGTCTCAGCGCTTCTAAGGTTAGTCGTAAGTGTTCAGCATGCTCCTCCTCGGTCTTGGAATAAACCAGGGTGTCATCTATGAACACTACCACGAACTTGTCCAGAAATGGCTTGAACACCCTGTTCATTAAGTCCATAAATGCAGCTGGGGCATTCGTAAGACCAAATGACATCACCAAGAACTCGTAATGACCATACCGAGTTCTAAAAGCCGTTTTCGGTATATCTTCCTTCCTCACCTTCAACTGATGATACCCGCTTCTCAAATCGATTTTCGAGAAGTATTTCGCACCCTTCAGTTGATCAAACAAGTCATCGATCCTAGGTAAAAGGTACCTATTCTTGATCGTAACTTTATTCAACTCTCTATAATGAATGCAAAGACGCATCGACCCATCCTTTTTCTTTTCGAATAAGACAGGCGCTCCCCACGGCAAAATGCTCGGTTGAATATACTTTTTGTCCAGTAATTCTTGTAGTTGAACCATCAGTTCCTTCATCTCGACTGGAGCCATTCGGTACGGAGCCTTTGAAATTGGAGTAGTTCCCGGCGCTAGATCGATCACGAACTTTGTCTCCTTATCTGGCGGAAGTCCTGGAAAATCGCTCGAAAAAACATCCACAAACTCCTTAACTATCGATATTTCCTCCACCTTTGGACTTTCCTTACGCGAATCTACTATGTAGGCTAGATATCCTACACAGCCTTCCGTCAGAAGTTTCTTGGCTTGCATAACCGTCAGACAACTCGCTTGCCTAGGAGATTTGCTACCATAGAACACCAACTTCGTCGGAGTCGTAAGGTTTACCGACTTCTTCTGACAGTCGATTATCGCCCCATGGTTGAACAACCAATCCATACCTAGTATGACGTCGAATTCCCCAAGTTTTATCGGAATCAAATCTACTCTAAGCTCATGACCCTTAATGTCCAATCTATAGTTCTTATAAATGCTCCTAACAGGAATAACCTCTCTATTCGCAATCTCTATGTTCAAAGGGTAAATTAACTCCTCTACAGGTAAGTCTAGGGTTCTAGCAAAATCATCAGATATGAATGAGCAAGTAGCACCCGAATCAAATAATACATATGTTTTTATACTATTGACCGGAATAATACCTAACACCACATCTTTTGATTGCACAACATCCTGCATCGTCATATTGAATGTCCGTGCAGTGGGTCGAACAGCTTACAATGGTGCAGCGATAGTAACGGTACTGCCGCTTCCATTCCCTCCGTTCCCTGTTGACCCTACCGTCAGCTTTTTAGGGCAGTTGCGAGCCATGTGATCCTTGAATCCACATGTAAAGCAAGCTCCCTTCTTTGGGTTTGGGCAATTAGGCGCGATGTGGCCTTCCTGACCACAGTTGAAGCACACCCACTTCCCCTTCATACACACGCCAGTGTGATTCTTACCGCATGTAGCACATGCTTCGAACTTCCTCTTCTGCTGGCTTCCTTGCTGACTCCCAACAGAGGTATTATCGGACCACTTCCTCTTCTGGTTCACAGCGTTGCTACCCCCAGTCTTGGTTTCTACCTCATTCTTCTTCTTCTTATCTTGGTTGAACTTCGTCACCGCGTCACTTCCTCCTTCAGCAAGTATGGCTTTCTCCAACACCGCTGCAAAGGTATTCAGCTAGAACATGGAAACCTTGCTGTAGAGCCAGGGCTTCAGTCCCCGTTCAAACCTTCTCGCCTTCCTAGCATTAGTGCTGACCTGGTAAGTAGCGAACCTGGCGAACTCGTTAAACTTAGTTGCATACTCAGACACCGTCATCCTTCCTTACTTAAGTTCTAGGAACTGGACCTCCATCTGGTCCTGCGAACTCACTGGAAAATACATCTCGTAGAACATTTCCTTGAAACGTTCCCACGTGATGACTCCCTCTCCCTCTCGAGTCTTGTTAGCCTGCCACCAAAAGCTAGCATCCGACTTCAACATGAAAGCCGCGAACATTGTCTTTTGGTCTTCTCCTACCCTAGCCACGTCAAAATACCTTCTCCATTTCCATAACCCATGTCTGAGCTTCGATAGGGTTAGTCGATCCTTTGAACTCAGGCGGTCCAACTGCCTTGAATTCCTTGAAAGTAGTACCCTGCACCTGTGGCTGATTCGCAAGAGCTCCTGTTAATAGATTCACCAACTGCTGAACCGAATTGGGATTCGTTCCCTCGTTATTGTTATTGTTCGTCGAACCCTCGGGATTTTGACGTGTCACTCTTCTTCTAGGAGGCATTTTCTGTTAAGAAAATATTATTATTAGACCTTTTATCCAACTATTAAGTATCCAAGTTCATACTTAAACGTTCTAGACAATTCAGTTCACATAGAACACCAAGCACGTCAATAGACTTCTTTTATTCATTAGTCGTAGTTTAAAAACATCAATCAGATAGTATTTCTGCCATTTACATCATCCTTCCTGAACTGGAAAAGTTGTAGGATTATATTATTAACTCATCCCATTCTTATCTCAAATTACGGAATTTACATTATTTAATACAAAAAGCAATACATAAATAAAAGCTCTACTACTACTGCTACTGCTACTATTACTGCTCCTACTGCTACTGCCTAGGCATATTAATACGTCGCACAGCCTCTCTACGTTCCTCTTCTATTACACGAAATGCCGTTCTTCGGTCCACCACATACCACGGTAAACCTTGGAACTGAGCGGGGTAGTAGAAAATACAGTCCTGAGCTCTTTCTATTGCTGTATGAAAAGCATATTTTGTTTCCCTTAGCTTGGCCCTCTTGGCTTCAGCTTCATCTTTAGCTCGATCAGCTCATTGATTAGCCCTCAAGCTTGACTCCTCAGCTCTGGCACGCTTCCTCAAATCCTCCTGGATGTCTTGCTTCAGCTTTGCCAATTCAAAATGAGCAGCATCTCTTTCGACCTCCATATGTATCAGGTTCCACTGTGCATCTCCTAGTGCACTATCCATCTCTTCGATAGTCTCATCACGCTGCTGAATAGTCTCCTCGAGATCTCCTATTCGTCCATGAAGTTCCACATTGCTATCGTAGACTGCCTCGTACATCTCAGCACTAGTAGAGTGAGGTGGGAATTCCTCTTCGGGATCCTCTTCCTCCTCTTCCTCCTCTTCAGACTCGTCCTCGTTCTCATCCTCTGGAATAGGTGTCAGCTCACGCTCCCGACCAGCTACGGTGATCACTGGAGATGGCTCTCTCCTAACCAGCTGCTCCCAGACAATATGTATGTCACGGGGCTCCTCCTCTCTAGGCACCTGAGGTACATCCTCTCTAGCCTGACTAGGTTCTCCCACGTTCGACATCCTGACAAAAGAATTTTAAAGTTCATTATTACGTGATAATGAATCGTCACTCTTCGAATACTATAATGTAAACACATAGGCACATAAGGTAGTTTATTATCTTTACCTAGCACACCTATCTTCTCGATCTTACCATAAGGCTACTACCTAAGGTTTTTCCCCACCTAAGGTTTCATAACCTACAATGTTGATACCAACCTGTGACACCCCCAAATCCGGGTACTTCGTTTCCACATGATTTGGTGTTCACTTTCTAACTATAACAAACATCTACCCAATATATCTTAAAATAAATTATAGCCTTTATTCAACTATTAATAAAATCTCCCTTAAGACAAGGGTTACAACCTTCTCAAAATCAATCCCAGGGTTACTCTAACCTTGATATGAATATAATAAAGTGCGGAAATAAAACATAACATTTAATTATTACAATCATTCTCAATTAAATAAAAACAAGTCTTCACTTGCTTTGCTTTCCCTTGCCCTTACTTGTAGACGGAGCATCAGCGTTATCAACCTTAACTAAAATTGTTATTTAATGCAAGAGTGAGCAAACCACAGCTCACTGGAGTTTAACAATAATATATACATGAAAGGAATTCCTTAAAAAGAATCTGAATAACTTAGCTTACTTCAACAATAAAGAATTGAATAAAAATTCTCTATCAACATTAAAATTCGAATATAGAATTTATCTGAGTGTCATAAGACCTTTAAACTCTTGTCCTAGGTTATAAATATTTCTATTTAAACCTTTAACAGTCAATAAGACTATGGACCTTAACTCGTACTTAGGGGGATCAGCCCTTCGTACCATGTATTGTGCACAAACATCTTAACGTTATGCGTAGTAACCTCCCCTAATAAATAGGGTTGTTCAACTCAGTAATTTGAATTCAAGTCCGCACCAAAGAAAGTTTGGTTTAGATAAGCTTACAAGGGTAATTTAGAATTCACCTTCATCAACTAAGGATTAGTTGAATCAACTTCCAATAATTCATAAATAAAAGAATTATGAATTAACATATGCTTTAGAATCAACTTAAAGCATTTAAAATAATAACTGGATCTTACTTGAACAATAAGTTAAGATCATTTCAATTAAATAAACAATTGTCTAATACAGAAATAGAAAGGACATTCTCAACAATGAATATATGAATTCAAGAATTTGTATTTAATCAACAAGTTTAGGGTACAGAAAACTTGCATAAAATTAACGAGTTTAGGGTTTAGAAGACTTGTCTCAAGCGCAAGCTACTTAACACAATTCACGTACTTTAATACTTCCTACACATATATATTTAATCACAATAACCTAAATTAGTTAACACGTAACTAATTCACATAAGTGGTTAACCCACATGGTTAACTCACTCTAATAATAATAATCAACTATCACATAGTTAATTAAATCAATTATGTATTTAACTAAATTATAATTAAACAATTATAATTCAAACACTTAATCAAATTATAATTACTTAAATTATAATTATAAACAAATTATAATAATTATAATCAATTAAACCACATCATGCATTTAATTACACAAATTATAATTAATCATGAAATTATCAATTTATAATCCATAATTAAACATGCATTTATTAAATTATAATTACTTAAATTATAATTTAAATTAACATCTAATTGATTAAAATAAATCAACTTCTATACATTATAATTTCACAAAAATTATAATTTAAATTAAACATTTACTCTTAATTATAATTAATAAAATTATAATTAAGTAACTTATTGTACAATTAAACAATTATAGTTTATAATTTAAATACCATATTAGTTTTTTCAAAACTTTTTTGTTCTCGAATTATGAAATTATCAATTTCATGTTAACACATGTTATAGCAGCTAGATACATGCTCATTATCTTAGCAATAATGAAATGGAAACATAACAACACACTGCACACTTGACTAAAACTCACTGCCACTGCACTGTGCACGGCGCAGCTGCGCTGCTCCTGGCCTTGCTGCCAGGCGCAGCTGCGCAACAACTTGGCCAGACGCAGACAGCCACGTTACTCTGCTTCACCGATTAACCCATACAAGCCAACAAATGGATATTTACAGTAACTTAAACATTGTAAATCATACCTATGCAATTATACATATATATAACATGCTTCCACAACACAAAACCATTTAAACAATGGTAATCACAAGTTTTAAAAATCCAATTTGGCCATTTTCATGAAAACTCATATATTTTCCAAAATAAGTCACTGTAATCAAATTCTTAAGCAATTCAACTTATAACACATGCTTTATTCTCATGATTCAAGGTAGTATCATAGAAAATTTCTAAACAACATACTAACATATACCAATTTCTCAATGTAAAATCACCCATAATATATAAACTCATGAAATTCCATATGAACTCATATAAACATGAATTTTCTTTAAAATATATTTCTACAATAATTTGATTTTTGAAAATCATTGATAACCATATAATTCACCATGAACAACACCACCTATATATATATGTCATGCATGTTTATGCTATTACATGAAAACTCAGTTTTCACAGAGAATAAAATATGAAACTTAAATTGAGTTTTGAAAATATGAAAGTAGAGATGATGGATTACCTTTCGGTGATAGGAGAAGAAAACAAAGATTCACTCTAGCCTTCACAAGCTTCTTCTTCCTTCTCTTCTTCTCCAACTCTTCTCTGCTTTCTCTTTTTCCTCTACTCTTTTCTTTCTTCTTTGCTCTTAGTTTAGACTTAGGATTAAGCTAACGTAGTATAGAACTAACGTAATATAATATAATACGCGTACTAACTAATACTAATTAGCCTAATTAATTTAGCAGTTACATAAGTTTCAAAATTCAAAAAGCCTTAAGGCTTTATTTGGCCAAAACAACATTATTTTAAAAAAACAGGTTATTATTACTAAGGCCATGTTTGGTAGAATAGATTTAAAACAAATGCAAAGCCTTGTTTATTTAAACTCATTTAAAATTATTTTTCTTTTATTTTAACAAATTATTTAATACATACTTTAATGTCACATTTTAATTAATTAAATATCAATAATCTAATTTAATCAATTAAAATCTAACATCAATTAATCACATAAAATTGCCACATAATTATAATTACTCGCTAATTATAATCCATGTAACACTTCATCACATAATTCATCTAATTCAATTATCTCAATTAAATTAGAACTATAACATAACATTAATATTAATTAAATAAATATTACACATTCATTTAATTAGTATATAACACTTAATTAAATCACTCCATAAATCACATAATTTATTTATTTAACTCTATAAATAAATCACATAAAATATTTATTTATCTCAATAAATATTAAAATTAATTATAAAATCTCAATCGTTACAAGATCATCCCAACTTCCCTTGAAATCTATAATGCAAGACTTTAACATGTTTTCTAGCGTTTGAATTATCCTTTCACTTTGTCTATCCGTCTGTGGATGATACCCCGTGCTCAACCTTAGATGCGTTCCCATCTGCTCTTGTAAACTTTTCCAAAAATTCACTGTGAATCGTGGATCACGATCTGACACAATCAAAACTGGTACTCCATGTCTTGAAACAATCTCTTTGACATAAAGCTTAGCTAACTGGTCTAAGTTATAGTTGACTCTTATTGGCAAGAAATGAGTCGACTTTGTCAAACGATCCACTATTACCCAAAAAAGCGTCGTATCCTTTCTGCGTAGTTGGAAGTCCTACCACAAAGTCCATCGTGATATGCTCCCACTTCCATTCTGAAGTTTCCAATGATTATAGCAAACCACTGGGGCGTTGATGTTCGACCTTAACTTTTTGACAAGTTAAGCACCTACTTACAAGCCACCAAAAGTTCTGTTGAAGGTCTTAATACATCTTAGTACTACCAGGATGTATCGAGTACCTCGAGTTATGTGCTTCTTCCATTATCTCTTCCTTCAACTCCGTCTCACACGGAACCCAAATTCGTCCTTCAAATCTTAATAACCCTTTATTATCAAGACTATACTTATCCTCTGTACTGTCTGTAATCTTCTTCTATTTCTGTTCACACTCATCATCTCTGAGTTGCACCTCCTTCACCTTTTCCACGATTGTAGGTTGAATCTCCATTGCAAAGAATTTCTCCCCCTCTTCACTGGTTAATCTTACTTCATTTCAATATTTGTCATCTATGTTACCAACTCATTCTGAGCCGTTAACATTAACATCTTCTCCCGACCCTTTCTACTTAAGGTGTCGGCCACTACGTTCGTCTTCCTTGGGTGATACAGCATTTCACAGTTGTAATCTTTTATCAACTCCAACCATCTTCGCTGCCTCATATTCAACTCCTTCTGTGTGAAGATATACTTCAGACTTTTATGATCTGTGTATATCTCATATTTCGCCCGGTATAGGTAATGCCTCCAAATTTTTAAGGCGAAAACCACAGCGGCAAGTTCCAGGTCATGAGTAGGATAACCTTTTCTCATAGTCCTTTAACTACCGAGATGCATATACAATGACCTTGCCATACTGCTTGAGCACGCAACCCAGTCCTCTATGCAAAGCATCACTATAAACTACGAAATTCCCCGTATCATCTGGTAAAGACAATACAGGCGCTTGACTTAACCTTTTCTTCAGCTCTTGAAAGCTATCTTCACACTTCTCTGTCTACACTTACTTCATGGTCTTCCTTGTCAAATTTGTCAACGAAGTAGCTATCTTAGAGAAGTCCTGAATGAACCTCCGATAGTATCCCGCTAACCCTAAGAAACTCTGTACCTCAGTCGGTGTTTTTGGTTGTTTCCAATTAATAACTGCTTACACCTTAGCTAAATCTACTGAAATCCCTTCCTTGTCGATAACGTGCCCCAAAAACTGCACTCTCTCTAACCAAAATTAACACTTAGTGAATTTTGCATACAACTTCTCCTCTCGTAGTGCTTCCAGTACTAATCTTAAATGTTCAGCGTGATCTTCTGGCGTCTTAGAATAGACTAGAATATTATCAATTAACACTTTAACGAACTTGTCCAAATATTGTTTGAACACTCTGTTCAACATGTCCATGAATGTGGATGGCACATTAGCTAACCCAAAAGACAACACCAAGAACTCGTAATGACCATAACGAGTCCTGAATGCTGTCTTAGGCACATCCTCTTCTCTAACCTTCAAATGGTGATACCCCGTTCACAAAGCTATCTTAGAAAAATATTTTAACCCTTTCAACTGATCAAAGAGATCATTGATTCTGGGCAATGGGTACTTATTCTTTATCGTTAGTTTGTTCAACTCTTGATAGTCGATATAAAGCCTAAACAATCCATCCTTTTTCTTTACAAACAATACCGGTGCTCCCCACGGAGAAACACTAGATTGAATGTACCTTTTCTCCAATAGTTCTTATAATTGAATCATTAATTCCTTCAAAATCTACCTGCGCCATACGATACGGTGTCTTCAAAACTGGTGTCGTCCTTGGCACAACATCTATAATGAATTCGATCTCCCTATTTGGTGGAAGACCTGGCAAATTATTCAAAAAATACGTCTGCAAATTCATTGACTATAGGTATCTGTTCCAATGTTGCTCCCAATCGTTGGGTATCAACAACATGGCACAAGTAACCTACACATCATTTTCTTAACAACTTTTTGGCTTGTGTCATGGTTAGACAACAAGAGCGTCCCGGTGATTTACTACCATCGAACACTACCTTGGGTTTCTTAGATATTCAAAGGTTCGCACTTTTCTTTTGGCAATTGATAATCGCCCCATGGTTAAACAACCAGTCCATCCCAAGAATTACATCGAATTCTCCTAACTGTATCGGTATAAGATCTACCGATAACTTGTTACCCCTTATTTCTACACAATAACTCGTATGAACATAATCAACATGAATTACTTTTTTGTTTGCTACATTAATATTCAAAGGTATAACAAGTTTTTCAGGGAGTACCCTAACCATTCAGCAAATTCACATGCTATAAAAGAACAAGTAGCACCCGAATCAAACAATACATATGCATTTTTATCGTTGAACGGGATAATTGTGACGCCCCCAAATCCGGGTACTTGAAACCCGTACTTGGTGTTACACGATACCATTCATTCAAACTTCTTACTATATTATAAACTTAAAAATTATATCAAAGTTGACTAATTCCCAGGTACGGCGACCCTTAAGTACTTTATTACATAATAGATAATATATTATTACAATACAAAGTTCTAAATATTACAACTAACACCTTATAACTATTCCTTCAACTTTCCTTTTTCTTTGTCCTTGCCAGAACCTTCT
Source organism: Panax stipuleanatus (assembly GCA_020205555.1). NCBI lineage: Eukaryota > Viridiplantae > Streptophyta > Magnoliopsida > Apiales > Araliaceae > Panax > Panax stipuleanatus. Next base: position 55,352 of record JAINUT010000724.1, read on the forward strand.
AGCAGATCACGTTTAACTGAAAATATTTAATTTAAAGCAAGAATAACCATTTAATTGTTCAGCAAGTAATATCAGATAATAAACATCAGCTGAAAGAAATAAATGTTTTCTTTAAAGTATACTTCTACAACGAATCAATAGTTGTGAAGCCATTTGAAACAATTCATAATAACATATCAAACCATTTACATTTTTGAAACGACGTAGTGACTATAAATGCAGAACGGTCAATAGACCATGAACCATTATTTTCAAGTTTGAAAAGGTTTGTAATAAAATTCATCTGCAAACCGTCATGACTTACGGACACGTTGGGTGATCAGCCCGTATGCCCTGTACTGATTAACACTACTTAATAGAACGATATTTACGTTCATCATAACCGCCTTTGGAGCATAAAAATTTCCCAATTTCAGGATGCTCATACTCAGTCTGGAGTCCGAACTAAAGCAATTCAGTTGGACGACTTTATCATAAACAATAATATTCAATGATACCTTTACAACTATGTTTAGCCGAGACAAATAGCTTAGACAACTTTTAAACCATGTATACATATCGAAATTCAATAGTATGTATCAACACTTGTTCAACTACAATAATTTATACGAGTGAGGAAATTTGCATAACCAAACTTAACTTACAAAGAACAAAATAATTTTCGATTATATATGAATCATATGAAGATCATATTGAAATACTTGTAATCAATGAACGATTTGAATACAATTCAAGAACTTGCATGAATATAAATGAATTAGGAATACTTGTTGAACCAAAAGATCCATTGCATAAATGCAAAGGTTCAGATACTTGCTCAATAAAAAGTAGAGTTAAAAAACTTGCTTCCACAAAGATTCATTGCATAAAGTAAATGCCAAGGTTAGAATACTTGCATAAACGAATAACAAAAATCATTATGGATGTGAATAATTAACAATAATTATTCACGAACATGCTTTGAAATTAATAACTCATGTTGAGTTAGGAACTTACATAACATATACCTGTTTGCACAAAATAAAAGTAGTGCGTAGGGTTTAGATACTTTCCTTTATCGTTGCTTACTGCTACGCAATATAGTTTTATCATTAATACAAAGACCTTTCATTAATAAGATTATTCTTGCAATTAGTTTATCACATTATACTTCATAATACTACTACTTTATAAGTAAATTATCTAACATGTAATCGCATAATCAAACATTAGATAACACCTTAATACCATACGTATTCACCATTCTAAACTTAGCACACATCAAGTCTTTAACAATGTTAAATATAGTACGCTGAGTGGTTTCTCGCAAACAACCAACAAACTAGTTTTTCGTCTCGTCTGCACTGTTTTTACACAGCGAGTTAGATCGGTAGCTAGTTTGTATATACTATACATCAACCATTAAAGAGTACGACTGTACTACTTTAGATTTAACACTTACTCAATTTATTTTATAAGTTCTTATTTATAAACTAGTAAACCATATAACCAATTCAGTAAACTATATTGCCAATCCAGCAACCTGGATAACCAATCTAGCAACCTAGATTACCAATCCAGCAACCTGGATCGACCAAACATACCAATCTAGTAACCTAGATTATCCAAGCAGACCAATCCAGCAACCTAGATTCCCCTTTTTATAACATACTATATTCCAAATCATCTTTTTATCTTTTGACCACACATATATACATATATTCCATACATAAAAATAATTTTTTTAAAATTTTTTGATTTCCTTTAGTATTTTTAAAAAGTCCGTTTTTAGTTCGTAACTTAAGAAAAGTAGCTATATCATACTCAACTTCAACAATTCTCAACTCTTGACAAAATCTCACATGTATTAACATGAACTTCCAGTTTAAATTTCATGGCCATCAAAGTTATAGAACTCCAATTATAGCGGTTTTTGTCGAAAAAACCCAAATATTAAAATAGCCATAACTCGATCGATTTACGTCGGAATAAGCTCATCTTTGGACAGGAGCTACTTTATATTATATATTTGCATGTCCCAAAATATTTGAATTTATTTCATTCACTAAGTTTTTGAAACTTTTCCTGGAAATTTTGGGCAGAATGCTTTTCGGCTATTTTCATATTTTGCCTACTTTGCTAAAAATAGTCCATACAAAAATCTTCAACTCATTTTTTAGTGATTCAACTTGGAGATGTTAAAAGACTCATAGATATAACTCTACGACTTGACCACACTCAAAAATTCAAAATATAATGAGAGATATGATTGTTTAAATTTCATGTTTCGTTTTCAAAAAAATCTAATTTTCAAACCCTTAAGATTTCTAAGAAAACATCCATGATCTCTTGATTAGTCACACATTAAACATCATAAATCATCATAATACATACTAATACTTTTTAAGATCAAGAATCTACCATGATCCATCATCTATTTCATTAAACCTTCACCAAACCCAAACAAAACATAATCTAGGGTTTTCTAACTTTTTGAAAACCTAGTTTTTATTTCTTACTTTAGATCTAACTTTTGACATTCAAAAGGGTTAGATCTAAACATGAAACACTTATTAACACATATATATAAGATTTTAGATCTCAAGATCATAAACTTTAGATAATCAAGTATAAAATCAAACAAAAAGAAAATAAACTATATTAAAGTAGAAATCTTTTATACCTTTGCTTGAGTTCTTCTTCCTTTTTCCTCCTATGGTTTGTTTATGGGGCTTTGAAGCTTAAAGGTACTCTCCTTCTCTCTTTTCTCTCTTTCTTGATTATAACTTTGCTTTGTAAAATGGTGAAGAACTAATGAACTTAGCTCTCTATTTATAAGAAAACATAGTTTTGATAATTGCATGTTAGGTGCTCGACTTATTACAGTTTGCACCCGACTTATTACAGTTTGGTACCTAGGTTAATTACACTTTAGTACCTCATTAATTGCACCTTAGTCCCTCAAAATATCCTCCACCAGGTGACATCATGATGACATCATCATGATGACATCATCTTTGTATTTCTTTAATGCTGATGTCATGCTTACATCATGCTTGCATCATCTGTATTTCTTTAAAAATGATGTCATGCTTACATCACGCTTGCATCATCTCTTCTCTGATTGGTCGATTTAAGTTCACATGGATTGGTTTTAATTTAGCTTATTAAAAGAAAAAAAAGGTAATTTTGGTCATTTCACAAATAATTTGAAGGGTAATTTAGTCATTTCACATATTTCACTTAAATTGTAACCCTTAAGATTTGCTAATCAGCATTAGGGTTTGTGAATTAGGATTTTTAAAAGAACATTAGGGTTTCTAACTGCACATTAAGGTTTCCTAATTAAACATTAGGGTTTCCTAATTAGGTTTACATAATTGCATTCCATCTAATTAGTACTTAACATTAATCACATAATGTACATACACATAATCTGAAATACAATTATAATAATAACTGTATTAATATACAAAGCCCTATTCAAATTAGGGTTTTAATCCGCTATTCACCTTTTACCTCCTTGACATTTCTTAGTCAATAAATAAATTGACTAACTTGTTAAATTCATATCACGCATGCTCAAAATAGTACTGATAACAGTAATGATAATAGTTAATAAAATAATAATATATACAAAAAATTTAGTTGTAAAATTATAGTCGTATAAAATTCTCAGTCCTTACATTCTCCCCTCCTTATAAGGATTCCATCCCCGGAATCACCATTACCATATGCTTAATTTCATGTCCATCCTTAGATTTTAATTTATTAAATTTTTTATTGAATTACCACATTTTCCCCTCCTTATAAGATTCCGTATTACGAGTCCAGAACTGCTACGCGTCTTGACCCCTTACTTGCGGTCTACTTGCACCAATTATGGTAACTCCCAACGGAACTTAAATTCTTCCTTCAAAATTCTTTTATTAACGAGTTATATTATAATATATAGCTTTTCCTGAAATTATCTTTCATATGTCTATATTCAAGGGTTCCAGGGTTTACAAGGGTAAACGTACTTATCTTAACAATATTACGGTATATACGAAAAATAGGTTATATCCGAATCAAGTATATACATTGATATAATTGATCGAAATCATACCTAGAACTCCATCTCCAGCTGCTACTGTATCTTGGAACGTCATATTGAAGGTCCTTGTGGTCGGTTTATTTAGTGGAGTTGGACCAGCTATTGCTAACGTTCCGCTACTTTTCCCTACATTGGCATTTCCCCCATCGGCTCTCATTTTCGGACAATCCCTCACAATATGATCTGTCGATCCGCAAATGAACACCCACTATTCTTCCTAGGATTGGGACAGTTAGGAGAGATATGTCCCTCCTGCCCGCATTTTAAACACACAAACTTCCCTTTCAGACACTCACCCGAGTGATTTTTCCCACAATTACCACACTGCTGAACCTGCTTCTTCATACCTCCTTGCCTATTATCGGTATTTCCAGAATTATTCCACTTCCTTTTTCCATTTCCCCTTCCACTACTTCCCTCAACTTTAACAGCTCCCTCATTTTAACTTTATTCTTCTTTTCCTTATTGTAGAGGCTCAGGGCCTCACTTCCTCCTTTGGTTATGATAGCCTTTTCCAAGAGCGATCCAAAAGAATTAATCTGTAATACTGCAACCTTATTGTAGAGCCAGGGTTTCAGGCCCTGCTCAAACCTTCTTGTTTTCCTTACTTTCGTATCAACTTGTTGTGGAGCAAATCTAGCTAACTCATTAAACTTAGCAGCGTATTCCAAAACTATTATATTTTCCTGCTTCAACTCTAAAAACCTAACCTCCATCCTAGCCTGCATACTGGACGAGAAATAATTCTTGAAGAATAATTCCTTGAATGTAGTCCATGTCACCTCTCCTTCTCTGGCTCTAGTTTGATTTGCCTCATCGTATAAATGTTATCATTTAAATGTAACACACACTTTTAAACTCAAACAATTATATAATCAAAATGTTGGATTTTAGAAATTTCAGTTTATTTTATTAACCAATTCGGTTTGCTACATTACCACATTATCAAATAAACAGTTTACTCTCTTAATTTTCAAAAGTCATTTACTTAATCAAACATATGTTCATATTAATTCAATGAGTTCATAGTATTTCATATCATATAGCATATATTGCTATCAACATCTATCATCCCTTGGTGTCAACAAAAGTCGGGAATCCTTGCTACAACTTATACAAAAGTTGAGTAATACATTACACACATATGTATATCATCCACACATTTCCTACCATACATAATCATATAATACTTATCCTACTTGTTTCCTACATCCTCCCTAGATCCTGGACAACCTTTCGCCTGGTGACCTACTAACCCACATATAAAATATGCACTTTGCTTCGGATTAGGACAATGAGGAGAGATATGTCCCTCATGTGCACAATTGTAGCATACGTTTTGCCCTTTCATGCATACACCTTTATGTTTCCTTTTATATTTTGTACACTTTCCTATCTTTTTTAAAGTTCCCTTGGTTATAATTAGAATTTTCTAGATCACGGTCATTCATCTTTCTTTTCCCCTTCTAGCTTGGAGCTGCACACGATATGCTACATTTGGCTCCCATCTAATCAATTTGGATCTTTAACTTATCTTGTTCTTCCATTATTTCGATTAAAGCCTTTTACAATTGACTATTTAATAGCCTTTCTATTTCCCAAAGCCTTTCCAGAGAATAAACCTTATTCTTTAAATTCTACACTTCAGTTGATGCTTGATCAGATCCAACTTCCGTGTTCGAATCACTATCTGTCAGTACCACCGTTATTGGTTCCGGTACTATACTCTCCAAAATGATCACCTCATCAGGGTTGCTTTCAATGTGAGCCTCTATTTCAGCTATTGACTTAGATATTGGCTCGGGTAGGATGATTTTCTCCTTCTTCACGATATGAGAGTCTCTTAATCCTTTTCCGCCTGACATCTACACATAATTTTTCTTGATTAGTACACATAACAAACAATAGTTTTATATAAGTTACTTTTATTTCATTTTATGACGAATTTCCTTAATTCATCTCCTTTAAATTCTATTTGAGTTATTTATTTTTCAACGCTTCTATCTAGTCTAAGGTTATATCCTAAGGTATCCCCACCTAAGGTTTCTAACCTAAAGCTTTGATACTAACCAGTGAAGCAGCCAAATCCGGGTACTTGAAACCCGTACTTGGTGCTACACGATACCATTCATTCGAACTGCTTACTATATTATAAACTTAAAAATTATATCAAAGTTGACTAATCCACAGGTACGGCGACCCTTAAGTACTTTATTACATGATAGATAATATATTATTAAAATACAAAGTTCTAAATATTACAACTAACACCTTATAACTATTTCCTTTAGCTTCCCTTTTTCTTTGTCTTTCCAGAATTTTCTGGTCGATCACGTTTAATTGCTGAGCATTTAATTGCTCAGCAAGTAATATCAGATAATAAACATCAGCTGAAAGAAATAAATATTTTTTTAAAGTATACTTCTACAACGAATCAATAGTTGTGAAGTCATTTGAAATAATTCATAATAACATTTCAAACCGTTTACATTTTTGAAACGACGTAGTGACTATAAATGTTTAGCGGCCAATAGACCATGAACCATTGTTTTCAAGTTTGAAAATGTTTGTACAGAAATTCATCTGCAAACCGTCATGACTTACGGACACGTTGGGTGATCAGCCCGTATGCCCTGTATTAATCAACACTACTTAATAGAACTATATTTACGTTTATCATAACCGCCTTTGGCGCATAAAAATTTCCCGATTTCGGGATGTTCATACTCAGTCTGGAGTTCGAACTAAAGAAATTCAGTTGGACGAATTTATCATAAATAATAATATTCAACGGTACCCTTACAACTATGTCTAGCCGAGTCAAATATGTAAGGACCCGAATTTCCAAGAATCATTATTAATAAGAGTTTAATGAATAAAGATCTTAAAGTATGAGATAGATTTGAATATGAATATATATTTGTGAGATGAGGTTTGTAGTATTGAATTACATAGGATGATATGAACTATGTAATACGTGATTCTTAGAGTTTAATAAATATATATCATTATTATATATTTATAGAGATGAATTAGTAGAGGAGATGGATAATATTTATCTATCGTTATTAAATGATTTATATAATTATTTATCATGGTAAGATGATGACATTAAATATTTTTGATAGTCACCATTTTTCTGGAGTATATATACGTTGTTAGAGAGAGAAAGTAAATCAATATATCATTAGATATGTATTGGTTAGAGAATTATTATTTAATTGAATACACGACGAGAAGTGTAAATTAAAGGAATGTATATATGTGTTATATATATGTATATATATATCTTGAGTTATGTGGATAAGTGAAAAAAGAAATAATTATTATATATTTCTGATAAGATTATTAAAATAATTTCTTATATTATTTTAATAAAAAGGGAGAATGTTATTTTAAATAATAATAATACCTTGTATGTCTTTGACTGAGGTAATATGAATGAGGGTAAATATATCGAAACATATTTGCTATGTGTAATATACTAATAGGAAATAACTTATGGTCTATTTTTTTTGTATAAAGAGTTGTACATGTGTCGTATTTATAACTATTTTAACAATACTAAGATATTATATTTAAATAATATCTTTAAGAAATGAGTAAATTATTTTAATGATTAATTCCTCTATTGGAGATAATATTATATAATAAACTTATTATATCATGTTATGAAGGGATGATTAAACGGGATTTATTGATATTGCTATGTGCAAATATATATGTTATGTGAGTTAGTATCTGTGCGTATATTTGCTAGGATTAATTTAAAAGGGATCACTACTGATTTATTTAAATTAGTAGACTAACCCTAAGCTTTATCTCAAAAGAATTGATAAGATAATTAGCAATTAAATGTTCAATTACTTGAATATAGTGTAGAAATTTAAACGTGATTGATTAATTTATATTTTGAGTAATTAATCGATAAACGTATGAAACTATTGTTGTTGAGAATAATATATTAATGTGCAAAGGAGTAATAAATATAATGAGATTATATTTACTTGATTAATTATTTTGTACAAGCATGCAATAATTAAACCTTTAATATAAGGTAGTTACCTATATAGTATATAATGCAAGGTGACACATTAATGTGGCTATATATTATAAAAACTATATAGTAAAAATAATTGCATTATGTGAGTTATATATGTAACATGATGTGTGTAGGAAGACTTTAATGTATATCTTATTACCTTATATTAATATCAATGAACATTGTTAATTGATAATGATTCAAGAAGTTATTTATAACAGTTATAATGATGAGTAATAGTAATACAAAATTGTATTATACTCACTATTAAGGAAAATGTACATGGATTATATGTATGTACACTACTTGATACATTATATTATTATTTGCTCATTAGAAATAACATTTTAGCACCCATTTAAATGTATATGGAATGGATACAGTTAACTTAAGTATATACTATATGTATATACATATTCAATATAAGTATTATAATTGCAAGTTGCTGAGTTCTTATTGCTAAGTCTCACATTGAGTGTCCAACTTCTCCTCCACGTGAACATTAAGGAGCTACCTATACTACTCTAATCCTTCCCTCAATCTCAGGAATATAGAGATAATGAATAGATGGGGAGTGAGATTCATGAGTGGAATCACCAACTCTCACCAACTCTCTCTTATCCATTAAACAATCTTGCATTCCTTTGGTTTGTTCTAATGGAGGATTGAAATGTCTATGTATTGAAATGCCTATAAATAGAGTCCTTCCTTCTCCTTCATTCATTTGCTGAGTATTTCATTGATTTAAGGGAGAGTATCATAGTAGCATTATAGAATTTGTTTAGCAAGCAAAGCAATTGTAGAGGTATATCACTTCCTATTTCTTGTTCTTCAAAGTCTATAAATTACTAAATTCTTGATTCTCTGATTTAACATGGTTGATTGATAACTTGATTGGAATATACTTATTAGTTGCTATGATGGTTTACTACCATGTTAGAATTGCAATGTATCATGTTTAGAATTAATTTCGTAAGAAATTCGTGTGATGGGTTGTTGAATTGCCGAAACTGCACAGTGACTATCCCTGGCCGACAGCCTGCGCAGCTGCGCCAGTTATGAACTGGCCAGCGGCGCAGCTGCACCAGGACCAGTTTCTGGTTTCCTGCTCCTGATGCAAACCTGTTAAGTGCTGTTATGTGCTAGCAAGTGATATATCATTAGGCAAGCATGAAAACTAGAATTAACTTATAATATATGTTTCTTGTTATAACATGCATGATTTCAACCATATTAGTATACGTTAGGGAAGAAAAACGTATGTTTTGAAATGAACTTATGGTTTTCAATATTAACTTTGACATATGTGTATCACATGTGCCTTCTGATTTTGTGAACCCGATAGTATAGTTTATATTAACATGAAATGCATGTTTAAAGTGTTGAACACACTAGCATACATGATTGATAGATTCAAGAAGTTTTCAAGAAAAACTTAAAGACATTTGAAGTAAACTTGACCAAGACTTATGTTTTGTAATTTTTGACCATTTGAGTATGTGTAAATGACTTAGACAAGCACGAAATTAGGTTTAACATGTATGAATAAATACCTTGACATAGCATGAATATTCTTGACTTCGTTAGTGTGTGATTTCTAGAGAAAGTTATAAGATTTTAAAATAAACCTTGACACCTACTGTTGATGCTTATGTTCTGACTTTTTGAGCATGATTGCATGGTCTAGATAGGCATGAAATATAAATTTAAAAGTGTTAAATTTACCCTAGCATTTTTGGTTTAAGTCGTAATGGTTTCAAAAGAAAGATTCAGACTTTTTGTAAACTAAGTTGCGTGATCATAGTGTATTAGTGTTCTAAAATGTTCGAGCAAACATGCTAGTGCTTTTAAATATCATGTACGTGCACACATCTTACTAGACACTATGAAAGTCAATTAAGCATGAATTAGATATGTTTTAAAGCAATTATTGATGCTAGTTGTGCGTATATGGTAAAGGTATTTGTGAGCATGCGTCTTAACTAGTATGGCAGCACACATATATACGTGATTAACATAGTAGCATGTTTACATTATTACTTCTGAGTTGTAAATAGAATCTTAATGATGCTTTAAGTGTGATTTGTACAATGGTTATATAAAACTCGAAAACTATAATTTCGTTAAGGTTTGAGAAACATATGAATAATAAGGATCGTATAAGTTCTAAATATATGTCGAATACATTTGGTTAAGTGTGTGATATATGTATATGAATGATGATCGTAAGTATGTATGGTCAAGATATACCTATACGTACATGGTTATTCTAAGAATACGATGAGATAGTAAAACGAAGGTTCTTAGAACCAAGTTAGACAACAATGTAATCAATTGTTATTCTATTGAGAATTTATGGATGCGTATAATAGATATGTATGAATCCATAATTGAATGATTGTGTAGGAATACACGAAGCGTGAATATCTTAAGCAGTTAAGTCGTAGTTATTAAACTACGCATCAGGCAAGTCTTTCAGTTCTTATTTGATATATGAATTCAATAATTGTTAGATGAATTATATTATACCATGATGATGTTAACTTATATATGAACTGTATATGAGATATGTATGAGATTGCATGTTGATCTTTGATGATATACTTGTTATGTGAGAAGTAACATGCGTAGTATATATCGATTGATTATGAATGCATAAACTGAGTATGATATTATATGCTATGTGATGCATGAAAACTGTTAGAATTGCTGAGCTGTCGAGCTCACTCTTGCAAAATAACCACTTTTGCAGGTTAAGGACTCATGATAAAAATTACGTACTACGTGATAGAGTTCGAAGATTTGAGTTTATTTAGATATATTTTCTTGAACCATGCTTAAGTTCTAGAAAATGTATACGATAGTATATTACAATGTTTTATACATGTTGAAATTGTAAGTTGTGTTATAAAAACACATAGTGGTTTCGAAGAGAGATGTATACGTTTATATAGTAATTTGAACATAGTGAATCATACTTTATTATTGGTTCAAGGTTATGTGATTGATTCAAGATTATGAATTAAATGAAAGATTTTATTCAAGGAGATAGAAAAGTTTTAGTTATTCCGCATTTTTGTAACATCAATTGTGATGTATAGACAGGGATGGTATATGACTGAGATTTAAAAACTTATAAAAGGTTTAGGGTCATCATACAAGATCTTGGATATGAATAGAAATTATATTTCTATATTAAGTGAAATTTATTCATTAAGTTTTGAATAAAAGATGTATAGTTACGCGATAGATGTATCGTGGCGGACTGGATCCGAGGTGTTTAAGAGACCCAGATTTGGGGTCGTCACAGGTTGGTATCAGAGCTGTAGGTTATAAACCTTAGGTAAGAATACCTTAAACTATAACCTGAGAGAGTTTAATTGATAATAGGGAAAGAACCCTAAGATAAATCAATGATCACGACGTGATCAGAATGAACAATAAAATGATAGATGGTCTGTATGGACTAAGTAATTATAGCCTGATGCTATAAGAGAATGTACTATGAAATAGTATGAGATGAACTCTTGAGAAGTTGTATGTGACAAAATGTAGAAATTTCGCAATGAGCAAATAGCAAGTTAAGAATAAGATAGAGTTAAGTGTTGGATTTCAATTAAAAACTCTTGTTAACAGCTAAGTTGTATGGTTCCTTGTATGGGCGGGGAATTTATGCTCGGATTTAGAACCACTTAGCTTCCTATATTGTTTAGTGGCTAAGTTGACCAGTTCCTTCTATGGGCAGGGGATTGTGTTTGTTTCGACAACCACTTAGCTTCTTACATTGATAATCATTGGAATATCGGTGTCGCGCTATCATTATACATATGGCGAAAAGGTGATTCATTTCTCATGTTTATTCTGATAGATAGATATTACTAAGATTATGTGCGAGTTCTATAAACTCATACGTATGGTAAGTTCTTGAGTCATAATCGTATGATGGAACCCCTCAGCGAATGGACGACTTTGGTCTGACTAGGATAAGTTCCTAAACACATATGATTGTGGAAAGTTCCTGAACTCCTAACGTGTGGTATATTTGATGAACTGTACTGGGGTATAGAAGAATTATGGATGGTGAATTGAGGATTTTTAATAGATATTATTAAGCAATTGATCGTTAGAACAATTGAAGTTGATGATGGAAGCATAGGTATTCCAAATCTTCTAGCTGTGCTAGACTTCGAATTTTTATTTTTTTTTGACATCAAGCTAAATTCGCACTGATGTGCCCTTCGAACAAAATAAATTTTGTTATCCTCAAAACAAGGTGACAAGGGTGTGAAAATGGACTCTGAGTTATTAACACATCATTACCTAGTGCGACATGATAACATCAAAAATGATTTGCAATGATTTTTGAACGATTTAAAGAAGAGTCTATGCTAATTGTTTCGGCTAGACAAAATTAATTTGAGATATCAAAATATATTTTGTATATCATCGATGCATCATGAAACCTGATGCAAAAATGATAAAAGTGATGGAGTTATCAATGCAGAATTACCTGGTGTGGGATTTGATTTAAGCCCACTATGGTACGATGTAGTATGACAAAATCATAAAAATAAAAAATGATGAAGTTATCAATGCAGAATTACCTAGTGTTGGATTTGATTTAAGCCCACTATGGTACGATGTAGTATGACAAAATCATAAAATGATTTTCAGAACTTTAAAGAAAAGTTAGGATGATATGAACTATGTAATACGTGATTCTTAGAGTTTAATAAATATATATCATTATTATATATTTATAGGGATGAATTAGTAGAGGAGATGGATAATATTTATGTATCGTTATTAAATGATTTATAGAACTATTTATCATGGTAAGATGATGACATTAAATATTTTTGATAGTCACCATTTTTCTTGAGTATATGTACGTTGTTAGAGAGAGAAAGAAAATTCATATATCATTAGATATGTATTGGTTAGAGAATTATTAATTAATTGAATACACAACGAGAAGTGTAGATTAAAGGAATGTATATATGTGTTATATATATATATCTTGAGTTATGTGGATAAGTGAAAAAAAAATAATTATTATATATTTATGATAAGATTATTAAAATAATTTCTTATATTATTTTAATAAAAAAGGAGAATGTTATTTTAAATAATAGAAATAATAATACCTTGTATGTCTTTGACTGAGGTAATATGAATGAGAGTAAATATATCGAAACATATTTGCTATGTGTAATATACTAATAGGAAATAACTTATGGTCTATTTTTTTTTATATAAAGAGTTGTACATGTGTCGTACATGTAACAATTTTAACAATACTAAGATATTATATTTAAATAATATCTTGAAGAAATGAGTAAGTTATTTTAATGATTAATGCCTCTATTGGAGATAATATTATATAATAAACTTATTATATCATGTTATGAAGGGATGATTAAACGGGATTTATTGATATTGCTATGTGCAAATATACATGTTATGTGAGTTAGTATCTGTGCGTATATTTGCTAGGATTAATTTAAAAGGGATCACTACTGATTTATTTAAATTAGTAGACTAACCCTAAGCTTTATCTCAAAAGAATTGATAAGATAATTAGCAATTAAATGTTCAATTACTTGAATATAGTGTAGAGGTTTAAACGTGATTGATTAATTTATATTTTGAGTAATTAATCGATAAACGTATGAAACTATTGTTGTTGAGAATAATATATTAATGTGCAAAGGAGTAATAAATATAATGAGATTATATTTACTTGATTAATTGTTTTGTACAAGCATGCAATAATTAAACCTTTAATATAAGGTAGTTACCTATATAGTATATAATGCAAGGTGACACATTAATGTGGCTATATATTATAAAAACTATATAGTAAAAATAATTGCATTATGTGAGTTATATATGTAACATGATGTGTGTAGGAAGACTTTAATGTATATCTTATTACCTTATATTAATATCAATGAACATTGTTAATTGATAATGATTCAATAAGTTATTTATAACAGGTATAATGATGAGTAATAGTAATACCCAATTGTATTATACTCAGTATTAAGAAAAATGTACATGGATTATATGTATGTAGACTACTTGATACATTATATCATTATTTGCTCATTAGAAATAACATTTTAGCACCCATTTAAATGTATATGGAATGGATACATGTAACATAAGTATATACTGTATGTATATACATATTCAATATAAGTATTGTAATTGCAAGTTGCTGAGTTCTTATTGCTAAGTCTCACATTGAGTGTCCAACTTCTCCTCCACGTGAACATGAAGGAGCTACCTATACTACTGTACTCCTTCCCTCAATCTCAGCAATATAGAGATAATGAATAGATGGGGAGTGGGATTCATGAGTGGAATCACCAACTCTCTCTTATCCATTGAACAATCTTGTATTCCTTTGGTTTGTTCTAATGGAGGATTGAAATGTCTATGTATTTAAATGCTTATAAATAGAGTCATTCCTTCTCCTTCATTCATTTGCTGAGTATTTCATTGATTTAAGGGAGAGTATCATAGTAGCATTATAGAATTTGTTTAGCAAGCAAAGCAATTGCAGAGGTATATCACTTCCCATTTGTTGTTCTTCAAAGTCTGTAAATTGCTAAATTATTGATTCTCTGATTTAACATGGTTGATTGATAACTTGATTGGAATATACTTATTAGTTGCTATGATGGTTTACTACCATGTTAGAATTACAATGTATCATGTTTAGAATTAATTTCGTAAGAAATTCGTGTAATGGGTTGTTGAATTGCCGAAACGGCACAGTGACTGTCCCTGGCCGACAGCCTGCGCAACTGCGCCAGGAATAGTTTCTGGTTTCCTGCACCTGATGCAAACCTGTTAAGTGCTGTTACTTGCTAGCAAGTGATATATCATTAGGCAAGCATGAAAACTAGAATTAACTTATAATATATGTTTCTTGTTATAACATGCATGATTTTAACCATATAAGTATACGTTAGGGAAGAAAAACGTATGTTTTGAAATGAACTTATGGTTTTCAATATTAACTTTGACATATGTGTATCACATGTGCCTTCTGATTTTGTGAACCCGATAGTATAGTTTATATTAACATGAAATGCATGTTTAAGTGTTGATCACACTAGCATACATGATTGATAGATTCAAGAAGTTTTCAAGAAAAACTTAAAGACATTTGAAGTAAACTTGACCAAGACTTATGTCTTGTAATTTTTGACCATTTGAGTATGTGTAAATGACTTAGACATGCACAAAATTAAGTTTATCATGTATGAATAAGTACCTTGACATAGCATGAACATTCTTGACTTCGTTAGTGTGCGATTTCTAGAGAAAGTTATAAGATTTTAAAATGAACCTTGACACCTACTGTTGATGCCTATGTTATGATTTTTTGAGCATGATTGCATGGTCTAGATAGGCATGAAATATAAATTTAAAAGTGTTAAGTTTACCCTAGCATTTATGGTTTAAGTCGTAATGGTTTCAAAAGAAAGATTCAGACTTTTTGCAAACTAAGTTGCGTGATCATAGTGTATTAGTGCTCTAATATGTTCGAGCATACATGCTAGTGCTTTTAAATATCATATACGTGCACAAATCTTACTAGACACTATGAAAGTTAGTTAAGCATGAATTAGATATATTTTAAAGCAATTATTGATGCTAGTTGTGCGTATATAGTAAAGGTATTTGTGAGCATGCGTCTTAACTAATATGGCACCACACATATATACGTGATGAACATAGTAGCATGTTTACATTATTACTTTTGAGTTATAAATAGAATCTTAATGATGTTTTAAGAGTGATTTGTACAATGGTTATATAAAACTCGGAAACTATAATTCCGTTAAGGTTTGAGAAACATATGAATAATAAGGATCGTATAAGTTCTAAATATATGTCGAATACATTTGGTTAAGTGTGTGATACATGTATATGAATGATGATAGTAAGTATGTATGGTCAAGGTATACATATACGTACATGGTTATTCTAAGAATACGATGAGATAGTTAAACGAAGGTTCTAAGAACCAAGTTAGACAACAATGTAATCAATTGTTATTATATTGAGAATGTATGGATGCGTATAACAGATATGTATGAATCCATTATTGAATGATTGTGTAGGAATACACGAAGCGCAAATATCTTTAGTAGTTAAGTTGTAGTTGTTAAACTACGCAACAGACAAGTCTTTCAGTTCTTATTTGATATATGAATTCAATAATTGTTAGTTGAATTATATTATGCCATGATGATGTTAACTTATATATGAACTGTATATGAGATATGTATGAGATTGCATGTTGATCTTTGATGATATGCTTGTTATGTGAGAAGTAACATGTGTAGTATATATCGATTGATTATGAATGCATGAACTGAGTATGATATTATATGATATGTGATGCATGAAAATTGTTAGAATTGCTGAGCTGTCGAGCTCACTCTTGCAAAATAACCACTTTTCCAGGTTAAGGACTCATGATAAAAATTACGTGCTACGTGCTAAAGTTCGAATATTTCAGTTTATTTAGATATATGTTCTTGAACCATGCTTAAGTTCTAGAAAATGTATACGATAGTAGATTACAATGTTTTATACATGTTGAAATTGTAAGTTGTGTTATAAAAATACATTGTGGTTTCGAAGTGAGATGTATACGTTTATATAGTAATTTGAACATAGTGAATCATACTTTATTATTGGTTTAAGGTTATGTAATTGATTCAAGATTATGAATTAAATGAAAGATTTTATTCAAGGAGATAGAAAAGTTTTAGTTATTTCGCATTTTTGTAACATCAATTGTGATGTATAGACATGGATGGTATATGACCGAGATTTGAAAACTTATAAAAGGTTTAGGGCATCATACAAGATCTTGGATATGAATAGAAATTATATTTCTATATTAAGTGAAATTTATTCATTAAGTTTTGAATAAAAGATGTATAGTTACGCGATAGATGTATCGTGGCGGACTAGATTAGAGGTGTTTGAGAGACCCGGATTTGGGGTCGTCACAGGTTGGTATCAGAGCTGTAGGTTATAAACCTTAGGTAAGAGTACCTTAGACTATAACCTAAGAGAGTTTAATTGATAATAGGGAAAGAACCCTAAGATAAATCAGTGATCACGACGTGATCAGAATGAACAATAAAATGATAGATGGTCTGTATTGACTAAGTAATTATAGCCTGATGCTATAAGAGAATGTACTATGAAATAGTATGAGATGAACTCTTAAGAAGTTGTATGTGACGAAATGTAGAAATTTCGCAATGAGCAAATAGCAAGTTAAGAATAAGATAGAGTTAAGTGTTGGATTTCAATTAAGAACTCTTGTTAACAGCTAAGTTGAATGGTTCCTTGTATGGGCGGGGAATTTATGCTCGGGTTTAGAACCACTTAGCTTCCTATATTGTTTAGTGGCTAAGTTGACCAGTTCCTTCTATGGGCAGGGGATTGTGTTTGTTTCGACAACCACTTAGCTTCTTACATTGATAATCATTGGAATATCGGTGTCGCGCTAGCATTATACATATGGCGAAAAGGTGATTCATTTCTCATGTTTATTCTGATAGATAGATATTACTAAGATTAGGTGCGAGTTCTATAAACTCATACGTATGGTAAGTTCGTGACTCATAATCGTATGATGGAACCCCTCAGCGAATAGACGACTTTGGTTTGACTAGGATAAGTTCCTAAACACATATGATTGTGGAAAGTTCCTGAACTCCTAACGTGTGGTATGTTTGATGAACTGTACTGGGGTATAGAAGAATTATGGATGATGAATTGAGGTTTTTTAATAGATATTATTAAGCAATTGATCGTTAGAACAATTGAGGTTGATGATGGAAGCATAGGTATTCCAAATCTTCTAGCTGTGCTAGACTTCGAATTTTTATTTTTTTTTACATCAAGCTAAATTCGCACTGATGTGCCTTTCGAACAAAATGAATTTTGTTATCCTCAAAACAAGGTGACAAGGGTGTGGAAATGGACTCTGATTTATTAACACATCATTACCTAGTGCGATATGATAACATCAAAAATGATTTGCAATGATTTTTAAACGATTTAAAGAAGAGTCTACGCTAATTGTTTCGGCTAGACAAAATTAATTTGAGATATCAAAATATATTTTGTATATCATCGATGCATCATGAAACCTGATGCAAAAATGATAAAAGTGAGGAGTTATCAATGCAGAATTACTTGGTGTGGGATTTGATTTAAGCCCACTATGGTACGATGTAGTATGACAAAATCATAAAAATAAAAAATGATGAAGTTATCAATGCAGAATTACCTAGTGTTGGATTTGATTTAAGCCCACTATGGTACGATGTAGTATGACAAAGTCATGAAATGATTTTTCAGAACTTTAAAGAAACGTTAGGTGCCAAATAATTTGGCTGGATACATGTTTCGATTGATATTCGAATTGTTGGTATACGTCTAAGCTAATTAATTACGCTAGACAAATGTTTATAAAAATTCAAGTATCTCTTTGAGAAATTGATCCCGAACCAAATTATTTTGGAACAGACTCTGACAGTAAGACTGAGGTGAACAACCCTGAAACATGGGGATATACTGGTTGGATAATATATTCCAATTTAAGAACTAAGGTACGATTGATTGACCACGTAACGTATCAGTATTGGAAGTTTACCTTCTTCGTGATTGTAAACATACCAATGTTCAGCTTGGTTAACAAATTGGGTTACGGTAAATACTGTACGACCTAGAGTTCACGGTCTATATGACCCCTCAGCCAGATATGCAAAGTTTTAACTCCTTCGAAAGAAGTTATATGATGATAGCAGAGCTCCTCATAGAAGTAAGCAATATGTACTCATTAAATTGAGCATAAAATTAGTAAAGGTTAACTTGAAAACCTAGTTTTGTTGAATAAAAGGAGTTGAGGATAGTAGACTATAATTTCGAGGACGAAATTCTTAGAAGAAGGGGTGATTGTAAGGACCCGAATTTCCAAGAATCATTATTAATAAGAATTTAATGAATAAAATTCTTAAAGCATGAGATAGATTCGAATATGAATATATATTTGTGATATGAGGTTTGTAGTATTGAATTACGTAGGATGATATGAACTATGTAATACGTGATTCTTAGAGTTTAATAAATATATATCATTATTATATATTTATAGAGATGAATTAGTAGAGGAGATGGATAATATTCATCTATCGTTATTAAATGATTTATAGAATTATTTATCATGGTAAGATGATGACATTAAATATTTTTGATAGTCACCATTTTTCTTGAGTATATGTACGTTGTTAGAGAGAGAAAGAAAATTAATATATCATTAGATATGTATTGGTTAGAGAATTATTAATTAATTGAATACACAACGAGAAGTGTAGATTAAAGGAATGTATATATGTGTTATATATATATCTTGAGTTATGTGGATAAGTGGAAAAAGAAATAATTATTATATATTTCTAATAAGATTATTAAAATAATTTCTTATATTATTTTAATAAAAAGGGAGAATGTTATTTTAAATAATAATAATATTAATACCTTGTATGTCTTTGACTGAGGTAATATGAATGAGAGTAAATATATCGAAACATATTTACTATGTGTAATATACTAATAGGAAATAACTTATGGTCTATTTTTTTTATATAAAGAGTTGTACATGTGTCGTACTTGTAACTATTTTAACAATACTAAGATATTATATTTAAATAATATCTTGAAGAAATGAGTAAGTTATTTTAATGATTAATGCCTCTATTGGAGATTATATTATATAATAAACTTATTATATTATGTTATGAAGGGATGATTAAACGGGATTTATTGATATTGCTATGTGCAAATATACATGTTATGTGAGTTAGTATCTGTGCATATATTTGCTAGGATTAATTTAAAAGGGATCACTACTGATTTATTTAAATTAGTAGACTAACCCTAAGCTTTATCTCAAAAGAATTGATAAGATAATTAGCAATTAAATGTTCAATTACTTGAATATAGTGTAGAGGTTTAAACATAATTGATTAATTTATATTTTGAGTAATTAATCGATAAACGTATGAAACTATTATTGTTGAGAATAATATATTAATGTGCAAAGGAGTAATAAATATAATGAGATTATATTTACTTGATTAATTGTTTTGTACTAACATGCAATAATTAAACCTTTAATAGAAGGTAGTTACCTATATAGTATATAATGCAAGGTGACACATTAATGTGGCTATATATTATAAAAACTATATAGTAAAAATAATTGCATTATGTGAGTTACATATGTAACATGATGTGTGTAGGAAGACTTTAATGTATATCTTATTACCTTATATTAATATCAATGAACATTGTTAATTGATAATGATTCAATAAGTTATTTATAACAGTTATAATGATGAGTAATAGTATTACCCAATTGTATTATACTCAGTATTAAGAAAAATGTACATGAATTATACGTATGTACACTACTTGATACATTATATCATTATTTGTTACTTAGAAATAATATTTTAGCACCCATTTAAATGTATATGGAATGGATACATGTAACTTAAGTATATACTGTATGTATATACATATTCAATATAAGTATTGTAATTGCAAGTTGCTGAGTTCTTATTGCTAAGTCTCACATTGAGTGTCCAACTTCTCCTCCACGTGAACATTAAGGAGCTACCTATACTACTCTATTCCTTCCCTCAATCTCAGCAATATAGAGATAATGAATAGATGGGGCGTGAGATTCATGAGTGGAATCACCAACTCTCACCAACTCTCTCTTATCCATTGAACAATCTTGCATTCCTTTGGTTTGTTCTAATGGAGGATTGAAATGTCTGTGTATTAAAATGCCTATAAATAGAGTCCTTCCTTCTCCTTCATTCATTTGCTGAGTATTTCATTGATTTAAGGGAGAGTATCATAGTAGCATTATAGAATCTATTTAGCAAGCAAAGAAATTGCAGAGGTATATCACTTCCCATTTCTTGTTCTTTAAAGTCTGTAAATTACTAAATTCTTGATTCTCTGATTTAACATGGTTGATTGATAACTTGATTGGAATATACTTATTAGTTGATATGATGGTTTACTACCATGTTAGAATTGCAATGTATCATGTTTAGACTAAATTTCGTAAGAAATTCGTGTGATGGGTTATTGAACTGCCGAAACTGAACAGTGACTGTCCCTGGCCGACAGCCTGCGCAGCTGCGCCAGGACCAGTTTCTGGTTTCCTGCACCTGATGCAAATCTGTTAAGTGCTGTTATGTGCTAGCAAGTGATATATCATTATGCAAGCATGAAAACTAGAATTAAATTATAATATATGTTTCTTGTTATAACATGCATGATTTCAACCATATTAGTATACGTTAGGGAAGAAAAACGTATGTTTTGAAATGAACTTATGGTTTTCAATATTAACTTTGACATATGTGTATCACATGTGATTTTTGATTTTTTGAACCCGATAGTATAGTTTATATTAACATGAAATGCATCTTTAAAGTGTTGAACACACTAGCATACATGATTGATAGATTCAAGAAGTTTTCAAGAAAAACTTAAAGAAATTTGAAGTAAACTTGACCAAGACTTATGTCTTGTAATTTTTGACCATTTGAGTATGTGTAAATGACTTAGGCATGCTCGAAATCAGGTTTATCATGTATGAATAAGTACCTTGACATAGCATGAACATTCTTGACTTCGTTAGTGTGCGATTTCTAGAGAAAGTTATAAGATTTTAAAATGAACCTTGACACCTACTGTTGATGCCTATGTTCTGATTTTTTGAGCATGATTGCATGGTCTAGATAGGCATGAAATATAAATTTAAAAGTGTTAAGTTTACCCTAGCATTTATGGTTTAAGTCGTAATGGTTTCAAAAGAAAGATTCAGACTTTTTGCAAACTAAGTTGCTTGAACATAGTGTATTAGTGTTCTAATATGTTCGAGCATACATGCTAGTGCTTTTAAATATCATGTACGTGCACACATCTTACTAGACAATATGAAAGTTAGTTAAGCATGAATTAGATATATTTTAGAGCAATTATTGATTCTAGTTGTGCGTATATGGTAAAGGTATTTGTGAGCATGCGTCTTAACTAGTATGGCAGCACACATATATACGTGATTAACATAGTAGCATGTTTACATTATTACTTTTAAGTTATAAACAGAATCTTAATGATGTTTTAAGTGTGATTTGTACAATGGTTATATAAAACTAGGAAATTATAATTCCGTTAAGGTTTGAGAAACATATGAATAAAAAGGATCATATAAGTTCTAAATATATGTCGAATACATTTGATTAAATGTGTGATACATGTATATGAATGATGATAGTAAGTATGTATGGTCAAGGTATACCTATACGTACATGGTTATTCTAAGAATACGATGAGATAGTAAAACGAAGGTTCTAAGAACCAAGTTAGACAACAATGTAATCAATTGTTATTATATTGAGAATGTATGGATGCGTATAACTGATATGTATGAATCCATAATTAAATGATTGTGGAGGAATACACGAAGCACAAATATCTTAAGCAGTTAAGTTGTAGTTTTTAAACTACGCAACAGGCAAGTCTTTCAGTTCTTATTTGATATACGAATTCAATAATTGTTAGATGAATTATATTATGCCATGATGATGTTAACTTATATATGAACTGTATATGAGATATGTATGAGATTGCATGTTGATCTTTGATGATATGCTTGTTATGTGAGAAGTAACATGCGTAGTATATATCGATTTATTATGAATGCATGAACTGAGTATGATATTATATGCTATGTGATGCATGAAAACTGTTAGAATTGCTGAGCTGTCGAGCTCACTATTGCAAAATAATCACTTTTGCAAGTTATGGACTCATGATAAAAGTTACGTGCTACGTGATAGAGTTTGAAGATTTTAGTTTATTTAGATATATGTTCTTGAACCATGCTTAAGTTCTAGAAAATGTATACGATAGTAGATTACAATGTTTTATACATGTTGAAATTGTAAGTTGTGTTATAAAAACACATATGGGTTTCGAACTAAGATGTATACGTTTATATAGTAATTTGAACATAGTGAATCATACTTTATTATTGGTTCAAGGTTATGTAATTGATTCAAGATTATGAATTAAATGAAAGATTTTATTCAAGGAGATAGAAAAGTTTTAGTTATTCCGTATTTTTGTAACATCAATTGTGATGTATAGACAGGGATGGTATATTACCGAGATTTGAAAACTTATAAAAGGTTTAGGGTCATCATACAAGATCTTGGATATGAATAGAAATTATTTTCTATATTAAATGAAATTTATTCATTAAGTTTTGAATAAAAGATGTATAGTTCCGCGATAGATGTATCGTGGCGGACCGGATTCGAGGTGTTTGAGAGACCCGAATTTGGGGTCGTCACAAAATAGTTTAGACAACTTTTAAACCATGTATACATACTGAAATTTAATAGTATATATCAACACTTGTTCAGCTACAATAATTTATACAAGTGAGGACACTTGCATAACCAAACTTAGCTTACAAAGAACAGAACAATTTTCGATTATATATGAATGATATGTAGATCATATTGAAATACTTGTAATCAATGAACGATTCGAATAGAAATTAAGAATTTGCATGAATATAAATGAATTAGGAATACTTGTTGAACCAAAAGATCAATTGCATAAATGCAAAGATTCAGATACTTGCTCAATAAAAAGTAAAGTTAAGAAACTTGCTTACACAAAGATCCATTGCATAAAGTAAATGCAAAGGTTAGAATACTTGCATAAACGAATAACAAAAATCATTATGGATGTGAATAATTAACAATAATTATTCACGAACATGCTTTGAAATTAATAACTCATGTTGAGTTAGGAACTTACATAACATATACCTGTTTTCACAAAATAAAAGCAGTGCGTAAGGGTTTAGATACTTGCCTTTATCGCTGCTTACTGCTACACAATATAGTTTTATCATTAATACAAAGACATATCATTAATAAGATTATTCTTGCAATCAGTATATCACATTATACTTCATAATACTACTACTTTATAAGTAAAGTATCTAACATATAATCACATAATCAAACATTAGATAACACCTTAATACTATACTTATTCACCATTCTAAACTTAGCACACATCAAGTCTTTAACAGTGTTCAATATAGTATGCTGAGTGGTTTCCCACAAACAACCAACAAACTAGTTTACCGTCTCGTCTACACTATTTTTACATAGCGAGTTAGATCGGTAGCTAGTTCGTATATACCTCCGCTCCCTGAAGGAATCGTTTAGCCCAGATACTATAGATCAACCATTAAAGAGTACGACTGTGCTACTTTAGATTTAACACTTACTAATTTATTTTATAAGTTCTTATGTATAAACTAGTAAACCATATAACCAATTAAGCAAACTGTATTGCCAATCCAGTAACCTAGATAACTAATCCAACAATCTAGATTGACCAAACATACCAATCTAGTAACCTAGATTATCCAAACAGACCAATCCAACAACCTGGATTCCCTTTTTTTTAACATACTATATACCAAATCATCTTTTTATCTTTTGGCCACACATATATACATATATTCCATACACAAAAAAAAAATTCTGAAAATTTTCAATTTCCTTTAGTATTTTTCAAAAGTCCGTTTTTAATTCATAACTTAAGAAAATTAGCTATATCATGCTCAACTCCAACAGTTCCCAACTCTTGACAGAATCTTATATGTATTAACATGAGCCTCCAGTTTAAATTTCGTGGCCATCGGAGTTATAGAACTCCAGTTATAGCAGTTTTCGTCGAAAAAACCCAAATATTGAAATAGCCATAACTCGATCGATTTACGTCGGAATAAGCTCATATTTGAAAAGGAGCTACTTTATATCATATATTTTCATTTCCCAAAATTTTTGAATTTATTTCAATCACTAAGTTGCCAAAATAGCCCTTGGAAATTTTTGGCAGAATATTTTTTGGTTATTTTTTAATTTTGCCTACTTTGCTAAAAATAGTCCATACAAAAATCAACAACTTCTTTTTTCAGTGATTAAACTTGGATATGTTAAAAGACTCACAGATATAACTCTAGGACTTGACCACACTCAAAAATTCAAAATATAATGAGAGATATGATTGTTTTAATTTCATGTTTCATTTTCTAAAAAATCTAATTTTCAAACCCTTATGATTTCTAAGAAAGCATCCATGATCTCTTGATTAATCAAACATTAAACATCATAAACCATCATAATACATACTAATAATCCTTAAGATCAAGGATCTACCATGATCCATCATCTATTTCATTAAGCCTTCACCAAACCCAAACAAAACATAATATATGCTAAGAAAAATTAGGGTTTTCTAACTTTTTAAAAACCTAGTTTCCATTTCTTGCTTTAGATCCAACTTTTGACATTCAAAAGGGTTAAATCTAAACTTGAAACACTTATTAACACATAGATCTAAGGTTTTAGATCTCAAGGTCATAAACTTTAGATCATAAAGTATAAAATCGAATGAAAAGAAAATAAATTATGTTAAATTAGAAATCTTTTATACCTTTGCTTGAGTTCTTCTTCCTTCTTCCTCCTAAGGTTTGTTTATGGGGCTCTGAAGCTTAAAGAAACTCTCCCTCTCTCTTCTCTCTTTTCTCTCTTTCTTGATTATAACTTTGCTTTGTAAAATGGTGAAGAACTAATGAACTTAGCTCTCTATTTATAGGAAAACATAGTTTCGATAATTGCATGTTAGGGGCTCGACTTATTACAGTTTGCATCTAGCTTATTACAGTTTGGTACCTACGTTAATTACACTTTAACACCTCATTAATTGCACCTTAGTCCCTCAAAATATCATCCACAAGGTGACATCATCATGATGACATCATCTTTGTGCTTCTTTAAAGCTGATGTCATGCTTACATCATGCTTGCATCATTTGTGTTTCTTTAAGGATGATGTCATGCTTACATCACCCTTGCATAATCTCTTCTCTGATTGGTCGATTTAACTTCACATGGATTGGTTTTAATTTAGCTTATTAAAAGAAAAAAAGGATATTTTGGTCATTTCACAAATAATTTTAAGGGTAATTTAGTCATTTCACATATTTTCCTTAAATTGTAACCCTTAAGATTTTTTAATTAGGATTAGGGTTTGCAAATTAGGATTTCTAAAGGAACATTAGGGATTTTAACTGCACATTAGGGTTTCCTAATTAGGTTTACATAATTGCATTCCATCTAATCAGTACTTAACATTAATCACATAATGTACCTACACATAATCTAAAATACAACTATAATAATAACTGTATTACTATACAAAGCCCTATTCAAATTAGGGTTTTCATCCGCTATTCCCCTTTACCTCCTTGACATTTCTTAGTCAATAAATAAATTGACTAACTTGCTAAATTCATATTACGCATGCTCAAAATATTACTGATAACAATAATGATAATAGTTAATAAAATAATAATATATAAAAAATTCATTTGTAAAATTATAGTCGTATAAAATTCTCGGTCCTTACAATAATACCTGCTACAACGTCTTTTGATGCAATTGCATCCTGGACCGTCATATTAAAAGTACGGGCCGTCGGTCTACCCTGTGGTGCAGCACCACCAATTGCTAGCTTACCACCACTAGCTCCTTTCCCACTATCTGAC
Organism: Panax stipuleanatus; assembly: GCA_020205555.1. NCBI lineage: Eukaryota > Viridiplantae > Streptophyta > Magnoliopsida > Apiales > Araliaceae > Panax > Panax stipuleanatus. The sequence goes on from JAINUT010000724.1 coordinate 82,243, forward strand.
CCCTTCTTCGAACAGTTCCTTGCCATGTGGTCCGTATATGCACATACAAATCACCCATGATTCTTCTTAGGGTTGGGAAAGTTAGGCGAAATGTGCCCTTCCTATCCACAATTATAATTTACCGCTTTTCCCTTGAGATAGACTCCTAGATGAGTCTTCCCACAATTCTTGCACGCCTCGATCCTGCTCTTAGGATCCCCTTGCTTTACTCCGGTACACCCAAAGTTAAAACCCTTCATCTTCTAACCACTTCCATTGGCTCCCTCTGTTTTGACTGATACCTCAATCTTATTCTTATCCTTTTTCTTCTTGTGGTATTGGCTCAAGCCTCACTACAACCCTCGGCTATTATTGCCTTCTCTAACATGGCTCCAAAAGTAACACTTTGGAATACCGATATTCGGCTAAAGAGCCAGGGTTTTAATCCCTGCTTAAACCTCCTAGCCTTCCTTAACTCTTTGTCCACTTGATATGGAGCAAACCTTGTCAGTTCATTGAATCTGGCTGCGTATTGAGGAACTGTCATGTCCTCCTACTTCAGTTCTAAGAACTGAATCTCCATCCTCCCATGCATGCTCGTAGGGAAGTAGTTCTCGAAGAATAACTCCTTGAACAGCGTCCACGTTGTGACGCCCCCAAATTTGGGTTCTCTAACCTTGGGTTTAATGCTCATGGTCCATCATATATATCACATCTAACTACCCATTCATTAATGAAAAACATCATTCATAATATTACTTAATACAACTTATAACAATATCCCAGGTTAACTAACCTTGACATAACTTACATACCCTTATATAACCAAAAGGTTTTCATAATCAATTTACATAATATAACATAACCATTAAAAGTTGACAATAACTACTCCTGAGCCTTGCCTTTGCCTTTGTCCCTGTTAGAACCTTTTGCTACCTCGGCATTAGCTGAAATGTTTTATTTAAGCAAAGGTGAGCAACGAGTTTGCTCAGCAAGTTAAAGTATATAATAAATGATATATGTCATGAATAGAAGAGTCTAGCTTCAATAGAACTTCAACAATAATCAAAGGATTTTGAAGTAGCTGAATAATAATTCAATCTCAATAATAAAACTTTCTCAAATTTCATACTGAATAACATATCAGGGATAAAAGAGTAAAATCCTTTTAAAGATTCAATAATATTCAATTGAATAAGAAGAATTAACAATACTGCAACAATATTCAATAAAGTGGGATATACCCAGATTTCATGCTGAGTGATCACAAAAGGATCATGAACTAATAGAGGATTCATTAGTTATTAAAACTAAATTACCACAGGAATATAAGTTAGTTATAAAAACTAAACTATACTCCTCTGCAAGTACCTGGAGCGGCCAACTCCTTTGTACCCTATATTATGCATAATACTCAATAATAGCGCATAGGTCAATTTACGACAATAAAGTTTGTTCATCTCAGTCTTACATCACGAGTCTGTACCACAACAATATGGTTTGGATTGCTATTAAAGAAATACTATGATTACAATAAATAAAATCAATATTGATCTAGCCAAAATCAATGACATAAATTTTCCAATATTAAATCAGTTCATAAGATATAGAACGTTTCATGTTTTAACAAATATTAGTCTCGCCAAAACAATTAGCTGAGACATGAGTTATAAAAAGTTCAAACACTAGAACAAGAATCAATTGCACTATGTGCTAACAACAATAATCATTATAGATGTGAATAACTAATAATAATTATTCACTATCATGTTTGAAAAATAATAACTCAAGTTGAATTAGGAAACTTGCCTGATTCGATGACTACTGCTACGCAGTTTAAGTTAACTTCTTTTGTAAGACCTATCATTAATAACATCGATCTCTTAATTAGCATCATATATCTTACTCATAATAATTTATCTAACATGTAAACACATAATCATCATTAAAGAGTACAACTATACTACATTAGACTTAACATTACTATATCATACAGCTTGTGAATTAACACTTTGTCTTTTATTTTATAAGTCCTTTATAACTAAGTAAGCCGAATACCTAATCCAGCAACCTAGATTCAAATAATTTGTTGTTTCAAAACTTACTTAACTAATCTAGCAACCTAGATTCAGATTGAATTTCAATTTAGTAAACTATTTTTCAATCCAACAGTCTGGATTCAACTGACCTCCAATCTAGCAAGCCTGGATTCAACTGTCATCCAATCCAGCAAGCCTGGATTCAACAAACATCTAATCCAGTAACCTGGATTATCTAACAGACCAATCCAGCATCCTGGATCATCCAAACATCTCTTCTAGCAAGCCTGGATTCATTAATCCTTCAATCCAGCAAGCTGGATTCCCCCTTTTAACCAAATCATCTTATTATTTTTTTTATCTTTTGTCCACACATAAATACATGTATTCCATACACAAAAATAATTATTCAAGAATTTTTCAATTTCCTTTAGTATTTTTCAAAAATCCATTTCTAGTTAATTCCTTAAGAAATTAGCTACCTCACGCTTAACTCTAGAAATTTCCAACTCTTGGCGCAATCTTACACATGTTAACGTGAGCCTCCAGTTTAAATTTCATGGCCATCGGAGTTATACAACTCCGGTTATAGCTATTTTCGTCGAAAAAATATAAATATTGAAGTAGTCACAACTTGCTCATTTTAAGTCGGAATGAACTCATTTTTGGACACAAGCTACTTTATCTCATATATTTTTATGTCCCAAAAGATTGGAATTTATTACATTAATTAAATTGCTGAAATTGCCTTTGAAAAATCTGGACAGCCTACTTTTGTCATTTTTCAGATTTTACATCCTTTACTAAAATCAGTCCACACAAAAATCTAGAACATATTTTTCAGTGATTCCACTTGGATCTATTAGAAGACTTATAGATCTAAGTCCAAAAATTAACCACACTCAAAAATTTGAAATAGAATAGAAGATATGGTCGTTTGAATTTCATGTTGCCTTTTCTCAAAATCTGATTTTTCAATCCTTTGTGTTTTTTAAGAAATCTTCCATATCCTCACCTATTCACCAACATTATCCATCATTAAACATCATAAAACAAACTAATACCAAATATACTCATGGATCTATCATGATCCATGATCTATTTGACCAAAAAGCATCAAACACAAAATTAACACAATCAAAGCTAAGAAAAATTAGGTTTTCTACATTTTGAGCAACCTAATATCCATTTCATGTTTTAGATCCAACTTTTGATCCTTGAAAGTGTTAGATCTAAACATGAAACACTAATAAATATAAAGATCTAACGTTTTAAACCTTGAGATCAAAACTTTACACAAATCAAAAACCAAATCATATCAAAAAGAAAACTAAACTATTAAAGTAGAAATCTTTTTGTTATACCTTTGCTTTCCTTCTCTCTTTTCTTCCTAAGCTTAGATTAGAGAACTATAAACTTTGAAAAACTCACTCACTCTCCTAACCCCTCTTGTCCATCCCCCTCTATTCTCTCTCTTGCTCTTGCTTTGTTAACTTAAGAAAATGAAATGAAATGAGATGAGAAGTAAGGTTTTGTTTGCTAGTAAGTTTCAATAGATATATTTGATATATCTATCATTATCTACCAATCACTCTTACTCCTCTCTCTTAATTATCACCTAATGTTGCTTGCAAGCTAAAGCTTGCTTGTAGAATTGGTTAATGTGTTGGTAAAATAGAAATTGGACACCTAAGGAGGTTAGGTGGGAGTTAGTAGAATGTAATGATCACTTCACATGGCCTCTCTCTCTCTTGCTCTTCCCTTGACCGAACTTGGCCTTTTATCCTTCAATTGGGTTTGTTTTTAAGGCTCATTTAGGTTACTAAAGGTCTAATAAATCCCCTTTCCCATTGGGCTAAAGGCCACTCCTTTAGTGTTTTGGGCTAGTAATTGCAATTCTTTTGCTTACTTAAATAAACTTGGGCCTCCTCCACTAATTAAATGGGTCACTAGTATACTTGCCCTTTATATATAATATTGGGCTAGCTTAATGATTTAATTATTCTTAAATCAAATTAGCTACAAGTCCCATGCTCAAATAAATAACTGGGCTACAAATTAATTCTTTGGGCCATAAAATCAACTTAGTTCCATACTTTTAATTTTTTTATCTTACCCTAATCATTTAGTTAGGGTTTCCATTACACACCTTAGCAAGTTAATTCCTTACTAAAATATCTTTAATTTCATAACCCAATTAGACTTGCTTTACTTAGGTTATAAAATTAATTAATTGAGATGTATAAAATAAATCTCTTAAGATTAGTATATATATTTTTAAATATTATCATTCTCTTATATTATAACCTATGAGGTTTTTAATTACCATACCTAATATATAAATTAGGTTACCTAACTTTATTCTTAATTCTCTTTATATATAAAATAATTATATACACATTATATAATACATATTCAATCAATCACGTACATCATTCATGTAAGTCATAATATATTCCTCTAGTTTATTAACTTAATAGCCTTAATAAGTTATAAACACTCACATATTCATATCAATAATTAATTACTTAAAGATTGTAAATCCTTTTAATTAATAATCAAGGCTAACATTTAAGCTATGTTAATTTCTAACATAACTTATATTACTCTTCCTTGAAAATGATTAAGTATACTTCTTAGCTAATAAATTAACTTTCTAGCTTAATTCACATATACACTTATATGATTCAAATAATTTCTATAAAAAAAAAATTTATTCATAAAAATTACACATATAATTCATATGAAATTCTCGGTCCTTACATACGTAACCGCTTCTGTCCCGACCCTACCCTGGTTTGCCTCCCACCAGTAGTTGGCCTCGCCCTTCATCAAGTCTTTTGCGCCTACCTGACATTTGCTATTACAAATGCCTTCTCTATTTCTTTTACCCAAGTTTGGGTAGTGATAAGATCCGTAGTTCCATAGAACTCAGGCAGACCTATAATCTTAAATTCCTTAAAGGTAGTCGCTCGACCTACCGCAGGATTAATTCATACATTCTCTCTGGTCCTATTAAAGGCCGCAGTTAATAAGTTCACAAATTCTTGCATCGGGTTATTCTAATTCCCTTGTTCTTCCTCATTACGAGGCTCTACTTCTTGGTTTCTTTGTCGTTTTCTTGGCTGTATTTTCTGTTAATGAGAAAATAGTTTCATTATTATTTATTTCTTCAGTCGGTTATTATTAATAATAAATAATAACTCAAACACATTACCAAGAATTTCAATAAACTTCTTGTATTAATATGCTTCTGCTTGTAGTATAACACTACAACGTTAGTGATTACATTACTTTAGCCACTTACATCACTATCCCGCAATTGCTTTCCAAAAGTTGGGATTTACAAAAGACTACCCTTTGTTTATACAAAAGAGGATTTTACGTCACTACTAGCTACACAATATTTACATAGTTACAATAACTGAACTACATCTGCCTAACGGCATTGTTGTAATCCGTATCGGCCATACTGGCCACCATATCCCGGCTAACAGTATGTCGAGTCTGCCCTTCCTCTACAAGATACTCAACAATCTGATGCTGATAATCCTGATGCGAACTCTTATGTATATAAGACATTCGACTTATCTTCTGCTTCTTATTTAGAAGCTCTCCCTTTAGTTCCTGGACCTCAAGTTTTAGATCCCGAACCTTATCCTTAGCCAGCACCTTCTCGTCATGCTCGACATCTCAGAAAACCTCCATGTCCCCCTTGTCTTCCTAGATGTCGTGAACTTCCACCAGAAGATCATTCACCTCCTTGCTCAACAGAACATTCTGGTCTAACACCGCCATAAACAAAGCCTTCATAGATTCTGTCTGTGTCATCTCCTCCTCCTCAGTAGGCAGTACCGGGTTTATCGGTACCGTCTCCACCTCCTCCTCTGACATACCGTCAAACAATGATGAAAATTTAAATTTATCGGAGTATTTATACGGATCCTCCTCCTCTGGATCAGTCTCCTCTAGATTCATGATAGGTACCTTCGCTATGGGCATCAGTACAATCTCCACCAAGTTAACAGATTCTTCACTAACTTCATGTACTTCACTATACATGTCCATATCTCCTGATATCTACAATAAGACACAATAACTTGATTAGTATACAATCAAAATATTATAAACACATATCTCACTTAATATGTTTAAGGTTACTTTCTTCTTTGAAACTCTACTCGAGTTTATTTACTTCTAACTTCTACTACTCTTCTCAAGGTTATAACCTAAGATTTTTTCCCCTTAAGTTTTATAACCTACAGCTTTGATACCAACCTGTGACGCCCCCAAATCTGGGTACCTTCAAATCTTGGACATGGTGCTACACAGTGCTACAACTACACATTCATTCAGATGAAATACACCATTAAAATGAATATGCTTACTATATTATTACATTATTATAATGTCTACCCAAGTTCTTTATAACCATTACATTCATTCGGAGTCATAATATCATTACTTACAAAAATAATACTATACTATTACAAGGATAACTATTTATCCATCTTGGACTTGCCCTTGTCCTTACTGGATCCTTCGGTCCGTTCGTTCTTAGTTGAAATCATATAATTTTAAGCAAGAATGAGCATAACTAGCTCAATAAGTTTAACATTATAATTTGCAACCACAAAATCAAGAATCATATGACTTCATCTTCAATAAATATACAATAGTTATGAAGTACTATGAATAATCAAAATAGCTTTTTGATTCTTTTAAAACCATTCCCAATGACTTATAGTCTCGTAGGAATATGAGCTTGTCAACGACCATGAACATTCATTTAGTTTTCATTCATGAAAAGAACAACCCGACACTGAGACTGTAAGTTTGATATAGCTTACGAGCACATCCAGGTGATCAGCCTGTAGTACTCTATATTGATCAACACTTATCCATTAAACGTATTTAAGTTTAAGTTTTGGCAACTTCAAGTGCTTGTCGATTTAACGACGTAGAACATTTGTATATTCATACTCAGGCTTACCTTTAAATCCGTACCAAAGCAATTAGCATATATAGGATAGCAACATTATAAATATTTTGGAAAGATTTGTGAAAAAACCAACCAAAATACTTTAAGTCTCAGTCAAGCCAAATCAAATGGCATCGACTATTCAATAACAGTTTATGCATAGGAAACCATGCACATTGACAACTTGTCCAACTTTAAAGGGTAGACAAAAGTTTAAAAAACTTTCCTTTGCGTCTTTAATCCGTTAAGTCTACTTTACTCAGTCTTTACTACTTCTACAAGACATAAACACATAGCATACCAATGAGATTTCCACAATTGATACACATTGTATATTATATCTTCTCCTTCTTATATAACTTAGTCGAATTGTTAAACTAGTAACATCCGTTTAAGTTATTTACCATTTGTTACAGCTTATTAACATTTATATGTCATAAACCGACTCTCGTCAATCATCGTTAGACACAATGACCGACAAAACCCTAATCGGTTCACTAAGTCGAACACATTTCCATCAGATTACCGTTATCGGACTTCGTATACAATTTACGTAAGTTTTAACTTCATTTCATATCATTCTTTTACTATGCACCTCTATTACATATCATATAACCTTAAGGAGCGCTTTAAACTCGACTATGATTCACAGTTTACATTTTCGGATTTCGAGTTTCAAATTTAAATACATTTCTTCAACGTTTAATTCTTAAAACCATTCTTAAACATGTTGTTTAAGAAGTTTCTCTTCATGAATATTAACCATATACTTGTGTGGCTCCGTTTTGGTGTTAACAAAACAGATACAAACGCGTGCAAGTATACACGATCAACAAGTAATATATGTGATAAGTAAAGATCATTCCCACGGAGAAAAGCAATTATGTTTAAACTATCATGCAACAATTCTGTAGCTATTTTCGGCTGCTCAAACGAGTAAATATGGTGTGAAGTAATGACTAGAATAATTGTAAACTAAAATTAACTATTTAACAGACGATTAATTCAAATTGGAGAGGTATGGGATCCTAACTTCACCTATTGCATCATTCAGATTACACACCTCATGTTAAGCATAATTAATTAATTAGGATTGCTAGTCGAGAGCACGAATGTGAGAAATGGCAATTTTTCAATATACCAAGTCCATATCATATAAAATCCACAAAAGAGATAGAATTCACATGAACATCAATAAAACCTAAATCACTATATGTCTATGTGACTTACAAGCAATATCGATTTAAATGCAAGCTCTCAATTGGCTACATATGGTAAGCCGGTATACGTTTATCCGGATTACGAATCACAAAATTCATCGCATGCAAATTTCATGAACATATGCTAGCATGGAAAAATCTAAGTTTATACTTCCTCTTTCAATTCCATATAAACTATTAAGGTAGATGGTGATCAAGCATCTAATCCATACACACAACAATGCTAGGCAATCCATACATAATTAATCAGACATATCAATGAGGCATACAATTCTGAACTAAGCAAGAAGATTCATTAGAATCCCATAATGGTGTTTAGTTTATCTCTGAACCAATAACCATTATAGGATTTAATCTAAACATTGGAAGCAAATATGAAAGTAAAGAGATTAAGAGAGATAGAATTGCAAATCTGATGATCCTCCTTCCAAATGAAGCCTTCAAGCTCAGTTCCAGATCACAATCAAATCCAAAATGAAACCCTAACAATCGAAATCTACTAGAACTAGATGAGTGAACAAGTGAAGCTCCAAATCCTCTCTAGATCTCTAATCCCTAGAATAGGAAAATAAAACTGAATTATCAAAACTGAACTTTTTCCCCTTTGCAAAATAAACCCATATATGGAATACACACTCAGTAGAAAAATTAAATAAAAAGTCTTATTTTGTCCTTAGTCTTGACCCGCGCGGCCCCGTAGTTCATTTGAGGCGCGGGCGCGCGGTTCTTCAGAAATCCGGAATAGCTGCATCTTGGCGGTGGCGAGCGTCTTTTCTTCTTAAAAACAGCGCGGCCGCGCGGTGCTGTGTTATATGCTGGTGTTTTCTAGTGTATTGTTAATCTTTTCTACTTTCTTACTGCTTCTTTCACCTTCGCTTGCCTTCCCTGATTACTGAACAAGGGCCACCTGCACAGGCCATAAACTATCTTCTCTTGCCAAGTCCATCTTCATACGATCAATATCTCTCCACCTTACCTTTTTGCCAATTCGATGCCAAACCATGCCATTTCATGCCATTCCTTTGCCAATTAAGCTTCCTGACTAAAATATATCAAACAAAGATAAAACACATCAAAAGACACTAAAATACCTGAGATTAAGCCATAATCCTAGCAAGTTGATAGATAATAAGTAGGTATAAAACCTACTTATGAAAGACCCCCAAACTTGAACTATTGCTTGCCCTCAAGCAACAAACACAAATGCAAACTACATACTATGCAACTAAACTATCATGAAAATGAATCCCAAATTTCAGCCATGCTTTGAATTCCAATAAGATGTGCCTCAGAGAAATAACAAGAACTATGAACAAAATATCAACCCAAGCTACAGTCATAAAGACATATAATCCCAAAATCACAACATGTTGCTAAGATGTAGTGTGTGTGTGCTATATCACAAATAAGCTTGATAGAGGCGCGCTGGGTGTAGAGACAATCCCCTCGGGCTTACTTACACAGTATCAAAGGCCACAAAACCTAGCTAGCCAAGGTGTTTATTTTATTTTTTTCTTTTTCTTAATTTTTTATTTATTTATTTATTTTTCTTTTTCTTTTTCTTTTTCTTTTTAGCATGCATACCCAATGTTTTCCCCCAAACTTGCATTTTTTTTGTCATTAAGGCCATTATTCATTTTCTTACATAATTCTATCATTAAAAATAAATTTTTCCCCTCAGAAGATAAGCATGTGCTAATCTAACCAATAAGCAAATAATAACAATACCGTGCTATCCGGTAACATCAAAGCAACAGGTATAGACTACATCATGTATGAAGATATAATTAAGCTTAAACTATCAACTGAGTTCAAAAATCTATCATATTTCAATGTCATCATCGGCCATACTGGAATTCAACAGGCTAAAAACATGGGATTATGCTATGCAATGCAACTAAACACCTACTAACTACACAAAACAACACCAAAGAAAACAGAAAACAATTTCATGTACTTTCATGCAAAAATTTAACTAATAGATACTTAAATGCAACTACTATGCAGACTAAACATGCAATACTAAACATGCAATAAAACTAAAATGCAACTACACTATTAACTACACCCAATACCCCCAAACTTAAAATTTTCAATGTCCACATTGGAAGTAAAGGGTCAGGAAACCTTCCCTAATTATTGGCATGGCCACCCTCCTTGGGTGGCGAATCTGGCAGTGGGTACGGCATGGCAGAACCAAAGACAGGCCACTTCACCATCGATCCCTGCTGCGCAAAAGCTTCACCAATGGCTCGGGTCAGTCCATCTGTAAAAGAGGTGAAGTTTTCAAGCAGGGCGTCCATCCTTCTCTCCAATCGCCTCATCTGGCGATCCTGCAGCCCTGTACTGGCAGTGGAAGAACCTGCTACTGCTGCTGGCTGCGTCAGGGGAACTGGTGGATGAGTCGGCAGGATGAATCCTTTGCCCCGCGGATGAGCCGTGCCACCTACCCAATCTTCAAACTTTTTAATTGTGGCATGATTTATGTCCCCACTTGGCATCTGGACCTGCTCGTCTTCCCAATCAAGGTCAGCCTTAGAACAGAGATGAGCCACCATTGATGCGTGTGGAATTTCCCCGGTGGTACTGCCTCGCATGAAGGGCAATATGTTCTGATGGAGCAAATGTCCGACATCGATATTCTTCCCAGTGATGATCCCCCACAGAATAATAGCCCTCTCGACCGTAATTTTGTGCTGGTGAGTGGACGAAATCAGATTGGCGCATAAAAATAGATTTATGCCTTGGTGTATTTATTAGAGCGGAGGCGGGGAAATTGGTGGGCTCATCTGTGCTCTGCCTATAATTCGACTTCGTGCCTGGCATGCACAAATCAATGAGCAACTGGTCCAGGTCAGTTTCAAATTGCTCCACCTCGACCCAATTTACTTGGTCAGCCGGGATTGAAGGCAAGCTTAACACCTCACAGATCGCCGACGGACGATAATCGATGTTTTTGCCCCCGAACAAAAGTGAAGCCACTCTGTGTCTCCTTGGCGTTAGCATAGAATTCGTGAACAATGGCCAATGGGATAGGCGGCGGTGTTGCACAAACTCCTAGCCAATTCATCTCTCTGAACATGGCCAGCATCTGGCCATCTTCCATTGTCAGTTTCAGCCCCCGCTCCTTTACAATTGACTTGGTCGCGATCCGATAATACTCAAGTTGTGCCTCAAGGATGATGAACCTAGTTAAATCCACAGTGTCCTCGCCCTGACTACTATGAGCGGGCGATCCAGGAGTGGCAGAGCGTGCTCTCTTTGGACCCATGAGAATTTCTAAAATTATCCTTGAAAACCTTAATTTATGAACTTGAGAACAACCCCCATACTGATACTTCTACAAAGTGAGTCCACAAACCCTAATTGTTGCACCCAATTTCCCTAATTCGTAGCCTCTAAAATTCTATAAATTTTCCAAACCCTAGCTTTGGAACCCTAACTCTGTTGCTTTAAGTATATTGGACTGATATGGTGGATATGGCTAGGGTTAGGTTTTATAGAGATTGATAGAAGGAGAAGATGGGGTAGTGGGGAAGAGATTGTGGTAGAGAGATTAGGGAGAGGTAGAGTTGGTATAGGCAAGGGTTTGCTGATGTTATAATAGAGAGTGTTTGTGTATTTGAGATATGACCCGGTCAAGTAAGAATATGATATAAGGGATGGCTGGCGTCTGACTTCTTAAAATTTCCAAACAGCAGTTCGCTGGGGTCGGGATTAGCTGCGAGTGGGGCACGGCCGCGCGGGTTCTCAGAATTGGTCTCTGGCCTGCATATTGGCGCGGGCTGCCCAACTTTTTGCCTTGAGGCTAGCGCGGCTGTGCTGCCCTAGACCCAGCCAAAAAATTTCTGCAGCAATGATTAAGATATAGCAGTAAACCAGCCTACAAATCTTTACTGCACACATAGCATTCAAAAATGAGATATTACTTGATTCCATATTCAAAAGTTGTCTATGTAAAATGCATATACGTTTGAATTCTCAAAAATGCTATGTAAGTGAATCGTATATACTTGAATCCTCAAGAATGTTATATGTGTGTATCCTCAATAAAATATATGCACTAAGCTCCTAACTCCAAAATTGTTCAAAATTATCATGATTTTTAGAAAACCAACATTCAAATCATTTCATGCACACAACATTGAAAAATAAGATGTGTGTGTATCCTCAAAACTTGCTCTATATGTGTATATGCATTATGCTTATAACTCCAAAAATATATGCAATAAGCTCCTATATTCAAAAATATATGCAATAAAATCCTAAGTACAAAACTGTTCAAAATTGATCAAGATTTTCACAATGCTTAGAATTAAACTAGGGGGTGGGAATATAGACTCATGTATCCAGAATTTAATAAGAGGGAGAAATAGAGATATGTTAACAAGAATTATATATGAGGGAGAAGATAGAGATGATGGGGTGCCTCCCATCGAGCGCTTGTTTACAGTCCATTAGCTTAACTCTGTCTGAAATGGTCATGTGGTAGACAGAATCGAGGTGACCTTCTCTCGATTGACCTCGCCGCCATAATAGTGCTTCAACCTCTGTCCATTCACTTTGAAAGGCTTGTCCGGGTATTCATTGAAAATCTCCACTGCACCATGCGAAAACACAATTTTCACCGTGAAAGGGCCCGACCACCGCAATTTGAGCTTTCCAGGAAAGGGTCTGAGATGAGAATTATACAGCAACACTGCTTGCCCCGGCTCAAATGTCCTTTCCATGATCTCCTGGTCGTGCCACCTTTTTACCTTTTCTTTGTACAGCTTGGAGTTTTTATAGGCTTGCAATCTGAATTCGTCTAACTCATTTAGTTGGAGAAGCCTCTTCTCCCCTGCAGCCTTCAAGTCAAAATTCAGCTTCTTTATGGCCTAGTAGGCCTTGTGTTCAAGTTCCATGGGAAGGTGACAGGCCTTCCCATACACTAGCTGATATGGTGACATACCCAGTGGTGACTTGTAGACAGTCCTATATGCCCGCACTGCATCGTCAAGCTTGAGGGACCAATCCTTCCTCGTGGAATTTATAATTTTCTCTAATATTCGTTTCACCTCACGGTTAGACACCTCAGCTTGGCCGTTTATTTGGGGATGGTACATCGTAGCAACACGGTGATTCACCCTATACTTGGCCAATAGAGCAGTAAACTGACGATTACAGAAGTGGGTTCCTTCATCACTTATTAGAGCTCTAGGGGCCCCGAAGCGTGTGAATATACTCTTCTGAAGAAAACGCACCACCAACCTAGCATCATTAATTGGTAAGGCTGCTACTTCTACCAACTTGGACACGTAATCCACTGCTAGCAAGATATATAGATTTCCACATGACGAAATAAAAGGACCCATGAAGTCTATCCCCCAGACATCAAAGATCTCGACCTCTAGAATCATATTCAAATGCATCTCGTTTCGTTTGGATATATTGCCCACTCGCTACACCGGTCACATTTTTGGACGAAGTTGTAAGCATCTTTAAACAATGTTGGCCAATAAAAGCCTGCCTGAAGTACCTTGGCAGCTGTCCTCTCACCCCCGTAGTATCCACCATAGACTGATGAGTGGCAATCCTGAAGTATGCTGTCCATCTCACTTTCTGGGATGCACCGTCTGATCATCATATCAGCACACTACTTAAACAAATATGTCTCATCCCAACTATACCATCTAGCATCACGTAGAAACTTCTTCTTCTGGGCTCTAGTGAAGTCAGAAGGGATAATATTGCTTACTAGGAAGTTCGTAAAGTCCGCAAACCAGGGCATTTTGCCTTGCACCACAAATAACTGTTCGTCCGGGAAGGACTCATTAATCATCACTTTGTCATTTATGTTCATTCCTGGGTTCTCCAGTCGAGATAAGTGGTCAGCCACTTGGTTTTTGATCCTCTTTCTATCTTTGATTTCTAAATCAAATTCCGGTAGAAGAAGTATCCACCAAATGAGACGAGGCTTAGTATCTTTCTTTGAAATTAGGTATCAGATTGCAGCATGATCTGTGTATACAACTACCCTTGTCCCAATCAGATAAGACCTGAATTTATCAAAAGTGTATACCATTGCTAGCAGCTCCTTCTCTGTGGTGGTGTAGTTCAATTGGGCATCTGTCAGGATTTTGCTTGCATAGTAGATAACATGAAAATCCTTATCCATGCGTTGTCCCAAGACGACTCCCACAGCGAAGTCACATGCATTGCACATCAATTCAAATGGAAGAGACTAGTCAGGAGCTGTAATGATGGGTGCCGTAGTCAATTTCTTCATTAAGTGCTCAAAGGCCGCTAAGCATTCCTCATCGAATCTAAATGTGACATCCTTCTCAAGCAAACTGCACAAAGGCTTAGTGATATTTGAGAAGTCTTTTATGAAACGCCGATAAAAACCTGCGTGCCCAAGGAAACTACGGACCCCCTTTACTAAGGTTGGTAGCGGTAAACTTTCAATAGTCTCCAATTTCGCTCTGTCCACCTCTAAACCTTTCCCAGAAACCTTGTGCCCAAAATAATGCCTTCCTGTACCATGAAATGATATTTTCCTAATTCAGTACTAATTTAGTCTCAACACAACTCTTTAACACCAGCACCAGATTCTCTAAGCAGATGTCAAAAGAGTCTCCAGATTCTCCATGAATACTTCTACATTTTGTTGGACCATATTAAAGAATATTTCCATCATACATCTCTAGAAATTGGCTAGAGAATTGCATAGTCCAAAAGACATCCTCCTGAATGCAAAAGTACCGTATGGGCACGTGAAGGTAGTCTTCTCTTGGTCCTCTGGGCTATAACAATCTGGTTATACCCTGAATAACCATCTAGGAGGCAATCGTAGTCGTGTCCCGCTAACCTATCCAGCATCTGGTCAATGAACGGGAGAGGGAAATGGTTCTTCCTTGTACCTTTGTTCAATCTGCGATAGTCCATGCAGACCCTCCATCCCGTGACTGTTCTGGTAGGTATAAGTTCAATCTTCTCATTTGACACGACTATCATACCACCCTTCTTCGGGACGCATTACACCGGGCTCACCCAAGAGCTGTCTGAGATCGGATAAATAATTCTGGCATCTAACCACTTGAGGATTTCCTTTTTGACGACCTTTTTTATAATTGGATTCAATCTCCATTGTTGCTCTATTGATGGTTTACTATCATCCTCCAAGAGTATTTTGTGCATGCAGTATGAGGGGCTGATCCCCTTGATGTCAGCTATGGTCCACCCAATGGATTATTTGAACTCTCGTAGAACCCGCAACAACATGTTTTCCAGACATGATGATACATCTGAAGCAATAATAACTGACAACGTGGAAGATTCCCTCAGATATGCATATCTCAGATGATCTGGAAGAGGTTTAAGGTCAAGGTTGGGAGGCATCTCAAGAAAAGGCTTTAGTCGCACTGATGACTCCCCGGTATGTCCTAGTGGTTCGATGGGAATCTTAAATTTTCTCATCTGAGGCACCGTGTTCAGAATTTGTATGTACTCCACCACATCAGTATCCTCCAAGGCAGATTCTCCCAGTAGAGCACTCTCTAATAGATCCATGCTCATCAATTGTTCAGTCTCCTCATGCAGTATCCTGTCGACAATATTAACTCTGAAGCATTCTTCTTCATCTGTGGGGAACTACATAGCCTTGAAGACATTAAACATGACCTCTTGGTCCTGAACTCTCATAGTCAGTTCTCCCTTCTGTATATCTATGAGTGTTTGCCTAGTAGCTAGAAACGGTCTCCCAAGAATGATTGGTATCTTCTTATCCTCTTCGAAATCCAAAATGAAAAAGTTGGCAGGGAAGATAAACTTATCCACCTTTACCAATACATCTTCTCCGATACCTCTTGGGTAGGTGATGGACCTATCGGCTAATTGCAATGATATGCTTGTCGGTTTGGGCACCGGCAATCTCGACTGAGTGAATACCGATAGAGGCATCAAGTTTATACTTGCCCCCAAATCGCATAAGCACTTATTGAAGGATAACTTCCCAATAAAGCATGGTATCGTAAAACTACCTGGATCCTTGAGCTTTGGAGGTAATTTTCTTTGCAAGACTGCACTGCATTCTTTTGTCAAGGCCACTGTTTCATAGTCCTCTAGCTTCTTCTTCCTTGACAGTATCCCTTTCATAAACTTCGCGTAGCTTGGCATTTGTTCCAAAGCTTCGGTGAAAGGAATATTAATCTGTAGTTTCTTGAACACCTCTAAAAATTTCGCGAATTGTTTGTCTAGTCTCTATTTCTGAAGCCTCTGTGGATAAGGTGTAGGAGGGTAGATCACTTGTGGTGTAGCATTGGTTTTCTCAGTGGATACCTCCTTTTCTGACTCAACTGTCTTGTCCCCATCTTTTCCATCTTTCAAAAGTTCTTCAGAATTTTCTGCACATGGGCGTGCCCGCTCTAGGTTTTGTTCTTCCTAGGGCGCGGCCGCGCCAGTCTCCAGATTTTCCAGTTGCTTCCTTGATCTTAATGTAATGGCTTGGCATTATTCCTTGCCGTCCCGTCTTCCTGGATTTACTTCAATACTTCTTGGTAGAGTCCCTTGCGGTCTGTTAAGGACTGCATTGGCAATCTGGCCTATTTGAGTTTCCAATGTTTTAAGAGACACCGCTTGGCTCTTAACCATCAACTTGAGTTCTTCTATCTCAGCTCTCCCCTCTAATTGTGGACTAGGAGCTGGATTGTGTTGATGTTGTTGTTGATGAAATTTGGGAAGATGTGACTGTCTAGGGGCATACTGTTGTTGAGACTGTTGTGGCTGAGATTTTTGTTGTTGATATGGTTGGTATTGAGATTGTAGAGCACTTTGGTATGGTTGTTGTTGATGAGGTTGGTATTGAGATTGTTGAGAACTTTGATTATTATTACTCCAGCTAACATTAGGATGATTCCTGTTGTTTGGATGGTATGAATTCGAAAATTGATTCTAAGGCTTTTGATAGTTGCTGACGAATTGAACCAACCCTATAGTGATGTCACATTGTTTTGTCGGGTGTGATCCGGCACACAACTCACATACAAAAGTAACTTGTTGACCTCTATTTTCAGCCATAGAGTCAATTTTCTTTGACATCTCCACCATTTGAGCTGAAAGGGCTGTGATGGCATCCACATCCAAGACTCCTGCCACTTTTGGCGAGGCATTCTAGATGTTGGATTCTGATATTCATTAGCCGCCATGGTCTCAATTAAGTCATAAGTTATCTCATATCTCTTGGCCCATAGAGCTCCTCCTAATGCAACATCAATAATCGACCTTGACTGCCATCCCAAACCATTATAAAATGAGCTGATTACCATCCAGTTTGGCATTCTGTGATGCGGGCATTTCCTTAGCATCTCTTTGTATCGTTCCCATGCCTCATATAAAGATTCCCCCTGTTATTGTACAAACTGAGACAGGGCACTCCTCATCTGAGCAGTCTTAGCCATGGGAAAGAATTTTGCTAGAAACTTCTGTGCTAATCCTCCCACGTAGTGATTGAGCCCGAGGGTAGTGAATGCAACCAACTCTTTGCTTTATCCCTCAAGGTGAATGGAAATAGTCGAAGCTTTACCGCATCATCCGTCACATTGTTGTATTTGAATGTGTCGCATATTTCAATAAAACTCAGGATATGCTCATTAGGATCTTCTGTAGCTGCAACCCCAAATTGGACTGTGTTCTGAACCATCTGAATTGTCCCTGGTTTGATCTCAAAAGTGTTTGCAGCTATCACTGGCCTAACTATACTAGATTGTAAATCATTGATCTTTGGCATATAGTAATCCCTCAACGCTCTATTTTTGGCTCTCTGTTCCTCGGCTGCCATTTGTACCGGCTGTTCAGGGTCTTCTTGTGTGTTAGTAGTTCTTGTGTTCGCTCTCCAAGCTCTACCGTTGATGTTTTCTTGTAGAGGCACCAACACAGAATTTATGGATCAAGTGTGCATATACTAACCACAAGTACCTGAAACACAAATAAAAATAAAATAGAAATGAGATAAGAAGTGAATTGTTCATGTCAGATAAATCTAACAAAAATTGATGTCAATAGTACTAAAAATAAAAACTTATCCCCGGCAACGGCACCAAAAACTTGTTGCTCCGTTTTGGTGTTAACAAAACAGATACAAACGCGTGCAAGTATACACGGTCAACAAGTAATATATGTGATAAGTAAAGATCGTTCCCACAGAGATAAGCAATTATGTTTAAACTATCATGCAACAATTCTGTAGCTATTTTCAGCTGCTCAAATGAGTAAATAAGGTGTGAAGTAATGACTAGAATGATTGTAAACTAAAATTAACTATTTAACAGATAATTGATTCAAATTGGAGAGATATGGGATCCTAACTTCACCTATTGCATCATTCAGATTACACACCTCATGTTAAGCATAATTAATTAATTAGGATTGCTAGTCGAGAGCACGAATGTGAGAAATGGCTATTTTTCAATATACTAAGTCCATATCATATAAATTCACAAAAGAGATATAATTCACATGAACATCAATAAAACCTAAATCACTATATGTCTATGTGACTTACAAGCAATATCGATTTAAGTGCAAGATCTCAATTAGCTATATATGGTAAGCCGGTATATGTCTATCCGGATTACGAATCACAAAATTCATCGCATGCAAATTTTATGAACATATGCTAGCATGGCAAAATCTGAGTTTATACTTCCTCTTTCCATTCCATATAAACTATTAAGGTAGATGGTGATCAAGCATCTAATCCATACACACAACCAAGCTAGGCAATCCATACATAATTGATCATATATATCAATGAGGCATACAATTCTGAACTAAGCAATAAGATTCATTAGAATCCCATAATGGTGGTTAGTTCATCTCTGAACCAATAACCATTATGGGATTTGATCCAAACATTGGAAGCAAATATGAAAGTAAAGAGATTAAGAGAGATGGAATTGCAAATCTGATGATCCTCCTTCCAAATAAAGCCTTCAAGCTCAGTTCCAGATCACAATCAAATCCAAAATGAAACCCTAACAATGGAAATCTACTAGAACTAGATGAGAGAAGAAGTGAAGCTCCAAATTCTCTCTAGCTCTCTAAACCCTAGAATAAGAAAATAAAATTTAATTATCAAAACTAAACTCTTTGTCCTTTGCAAAATATACCCATATATGGAATACACGCTTAGTAGAAAAATTAAATGAAAAGTCTATTTTTTCCTCAGTCTTGACACGCGAGTCCCCGTAGTTCAATTGGGGCGGGCGCGCGGTTCTTCAGAAATTCGAAATAGCTGCATCTTGGCTCGGGCGCGCGTCTTTTCTTCTTCAAACCAGCGTGGCCGCGCGTTGCTGTGTTTTCTGCTGGTGTTTTTTGGTGTATTGCTAATATTTTCTACTTTCTTGCTGCTTCTTTCACCTTCACTTGCCTTCCCTGATTACTGAACAAGGGCCACCTGTACAGGCCATAAGCTATCTCCTTTTGCCAAGTCCATCTTCATATCATCAATAGCTCTTCACCTTACCTTTTTGCCAATTCCATGCCATTTCATGCCATTCCTTTGCCAATTAAACTTCCTGACTAAAATCTATCAAACAAAGATAAAACACATCAAAAGACACTAAAATACCTGAGATTAAGCCATAATCCTAGCAAGTTGATAGACAATAAGTAGGTATAAAACCTACTTATCAACTTGCCCCATAATTACCATGCAACAAGTTAGGTTAACAAATGTTCATGTCGAAAAAAATTTGGTTAATGGCACTGCAGCGCCAACCTTATCTTTAATGACAGCGCTGTCTCAAAGTGTCTCAGCCCTGCACCAACGTTGCGGTGCTGGAAAGCACATCCTGGGCGGCACTGCGGTGCCGGCCCCTATCCTTAGACTTTTTTTTCAATTGTTGAGATTCACAAGCTCGTAACACGATCGTTACAACTCGGAATTGGCTAATTCCAAAGCCATTAGTTCACATATCTTATGTTCTACGATTTCATCCAATCAGAATTCATTTCTGAATCTGTTGGTGAGAAATTCGTCGTTTAGTCCATTTTTACGCGTTCGTCAAACGTTTGTGAACGTTCGACGCTCAATTCTTTGTTTTAAATCTGAATTCATTCTTTCTTGCTTTTACAAGTCTTGTTTACCTAATTATATGTTACGCCATCAAAAACCAAGGTTTTCAAGTTACACGGCGACTTTAGACTTCTATTCCGGGAATTTTACGATTTCGACGTTTATCGTCTAATTCTCGTAACTTCCGCTATAACTTCGTTATTCAAGATTTTTACTCTGAACCAAATGGAATTAATCCATTGATTATTCATTAGTGATTCTAACCAATATAAACTTCTTTGTTTTAATGGTTTCACTTACTTATCATTAAAAATCTCAAGAGTTTGATAGTTTCTTCATTAAGTTCTTAACAAACCATTATGATTTAACTTATTCTTAGCTTATTAGTGTTTTAAGTCCACTACAAAGCCATCTTTATTACTTCTTATATATCATGATCCACCAATTCACTTCTCTATCAGTTATATATTGAAAGACAAATGATCATAATCAATTTCTTAACATTTATACCTTTGTTGTTCTTGGAGTTCTTGATATAAAGACTCAACTATCTTCTTGGCTCCTTGATTACTTTGTTTATTACTATCTTCTCTCTCTTAATATGTTAGTTTGTTCAAGTTTGGCAAACCAACAAATGATCAACCAAGCTTCCATTTTATAGGTTTTGCAAGACCAAGGGTAGTTTGGTCTTTACATCAAACATCCTCAACCCATGTCAAGCCCATGTGCTAGCATGTGCTATCACATGCACCCCACATGTCATCTATGACACCCCCAAATTCGGGTACTTTATTTCCACAAGATTTGGTGTTCACTATCTAAATAAAACATAACTAATTGCCCATAAATAAGGAATGCAAAATAAATTACAACCTTAATATATAAAATCTTCCTTCAAAAGGATAACAACCTTATCAAAACGTTCCCAGGGTTTTCAACCTTAAACATCGTCAATACAGAAAATAAAACATCATAGAATAACTTAAAGTCTTATTACACAATCACATAATAAATATAAACAAGTCTTCACTTGTTCGTCTTGCCTTTTCCTTTGTTGGTTGACGGCTCGTCAACCTTCTCAACTTTGGCTGCAATGGTTATATATGCAAGGGTGAGCAAACAAAAGCTCACTTGGAATAACAATCAATAAGGATAACATATCAAAGAATAAGTTCAATTAAATTGAATAACATTCGCTATCATCAATAATGAAGAATTGAAATAAGATTTAGTATTCATCTGAGGGTCATAAGACCTTGAACTATGTCCCAAGTTGTAAGTATTTCTACTTAGACCTTTAACAGTCGTTAGACTATATAGACTCTAACTCGTACTTAGGGGGATCAGCCTTTCGTCCCATGTATTGTGCACAAACATCTTAATGCTTTCGCATGGTAATCCTCTATTAATAGGGTTGTTCATCTCAGTATTAACTAATGAGTCCGCACAAAAAAAAAGTTTGGTTTGGATAAGCTCAAAGGATAATTTAGAGTTCAACTATCATCAACTAAGGAGTAGTTGAATCAAAATTACAATAATTTAAAATTTCGATAACAAAAGAATTATGAAATAACTATGAGTCATAACAATAGACATCATATTTAACAGTCATGCTTTAGAAATAAACTTAAAGCATTTGAAAGACACAATAAAACCTTGCTTGAACAATTAAGTCAAGGTTACATTATTTTTAATAATGAACTTCAATAAGAATACTTGTATAATGCAGAATAAAAGAACTTGCTCAATTAAAAGTAAACATAATCGAGTTAGGGTAAGGAAACTTGCCTCGTGCGCAAGCTAGCAATTATTATCACGTTCCACAATTTATCCTACATACACGTAATTAACAATAATAACATAAATTAGCTACCATATAGCTACATCACATCATTAGTTAACCCATCATTCTTTAGTTATGAGGTTTAATCACTAATTATCAAATAACATGATCAAACCACACATTCACATCAAACTTTATAATTAATCAAATTCTAATTTAAAATCATACATTTTATATTAAAAATATGATTTAATACTGTCCAATTAGCATATATTTTTATCAACATGCTTTTATATTTATTACATTATCATTCTCACAAAATTGTACATTTAAATATAATTTTATGGCTAAACTGCATAGGTGGCGCTGCAACGCCACATAATGAACTGCAGTCGGCGCTGCAGCACCGTGCCACGTCATCAGGGCTCTGGGCTTGGCGCTGTAGCGCTCCAGTTACACTTAGAACTGGCGGCACGTCAGCACGCTCCCCTTTCGGTCTCGACGCTACGACGCTGCAGTGCTGCAGTTAACATACATAACTGGCGTTGCGGTGCCGTGCCACATCACCAACTGCTGCTGTGGCACTGCAGCGCCTAGTTTACTCACAAGGCTGGCGCTGCAGCGCCACATCACAGTCAGACGTAGACAACCTCGCGAACTATGCAGGAAAAGCCAATTTAACTTATTTCCTCTCACCAAACTCAGATTTTAATTCATACAATGCATATAAAGTTTTATAAAATCATAACTTTATGTTTCTAACATGTTTTAACACATATAAACATCACAACACATAATTAAAAACCTTTAATTTCATAATTTTGAAGAAAACATCATTGTTAAGTGTTCTTGATGAAAATAAACACTGTGACTTTTTTTAAAACCAAATCACATAATTCAAATCATGTTATCTTCGTTTCTTAACATATTATTATAATCTAAATTCAATTTACATAACATAGCATGAATTAAACACCAATTTATATATAAAAAATTATTTTTCAAAATAGTTCACTGTAAATTGCTATGACCATGATTTCTTCATGTTCATCATATTTACATGAATTAAATAACTTAAACAATCATAAAAATCATAAATAAACAACTTATAACATAAATTACATTTATAAATCATGTTTACATGAATTCTCATGAAAAACCTTAATCATAGAGAAGTAAAATATGAAGAACAATAACAACATAGTTTAAAATTCTTAAAGTGTAGATTGCTACCTTGTTGGCTTTTAGAAGAAAATGATGAAGATGGATTTTGATTTCTCATAGCTTCTTCTTCCTCTTTCTTTCTTCTTCTCTCTTTTCTCTCCTTTCTTTATCTGCTGTAGTTTACTCTGTCTTTCTATTCCTCTTACTTAACGTATTATAAAATATACATATAACTGATATAGATATATAATATAATAACTGATAAAACATAATATCTTTATTAAGTACATATTAGTTACTTTTATTTTAAAAATCAAAAGCCACTAAGGCTTGTTTGGCAAAATCAATTTAAAATAGATTTTTAAAAACTAAGGGCCTTGTTTGGTAAAACTGAATTAAAATAGACTTAAGGGCCTTGTTTGGTAAAACTTAATTAAAACCCTTTTAATTTATTTTAATAACTCTTTTAATACATAGTTTTAAATATCACACTTTATTTAATTAAATCTCAATATTCTAATTTAATTAAATTAAAGATAACATCAATTTATTAAATAAAATTGCCACATAAATTAAATTGTTACACAATCATTATTTATGTATTAATCATAATTTAATATAAAAAATTAGTAAATCTCTAATTTAATTATTTAAATTAAATTAAACATTACTATAATTATTTATTAAATCACAACTACCAAATTCCACATAATATTCATCTAATTTAATTATCTAAATTAAATTAGAACTTCACCCACAAAATTACTTAAACATCAATTTATTATTAAACATCAATTTAATTAACAAATTGCACTTAATTCAATTACTCCACAAAATAATCACATCAATTATTTATTCAACTCAATAAATAAATAAAAATATTTATTTAATTCAATAAATATTTAAAATTAAAATATAAAATTCTCGTTTGTTACAGTATGTCTCCCCATGTCTCCCCATGTGCTTTACGGGCCCCTCATGGGTTGCCCCATGAGTTTAACCCACCCGTTAACCCATCGGTTTGACCCACGGGTTTGGTTATTAGAATTAATTCAAATTGGGTATATTTACTTCGTATAATATTCATATTATATGTCGTATTAATTCTCGTATCCTCTTCATATTATACTCATATTATATCTAGTATTATACTCGTATTTATTCTGTGTAATAATCAATATTATTATACTCAAATATTTTGTTCTTAGGTTTTAGGTTGTGTTTGATAAATCTGGGAATTAAGATCTGAATGATTATGATGTCTTAATAAATTAAATCATCTGAATGGTTATGAGGTCTGAATTTAGAAAACTGTTTGATAACTAAAAAGTAAGTTGTCTCTTAATGACACTATTTTATCATTTTAAAGGGTAAAATTTTATTTAATAATTTTAAATATTTAATTTAATAAAAATGAGTGAATAATATTGTTGAATATATTTATATAAAAAAAATTATCAAAAAAAATTCATTAAGAAGTGCCTCTTAATTATTAATATTTTATTTTCTGTCTTACCGGTTAAGAGGACATTTAGAGGTAACAAAAAAAAATAAACAACATCATGCCTCTTAGCGAATAAGAGGCAGTCCATTAAGAGACAATCAGATGTAAACAAACAGCACCTTACTTTCCCTAACCCTTAGGATTTTAAGTCCTCACGTAAAAACTTCGTGAGCCATAACTAAAATATTATTAGATATTTCATCCCGTCTTTTAGATCCTATCATTACGCGTTTCTCAGAATTTCAAAAATAATTCCCGAGCAGAAATGGATGAATAGTGATTTTACGAAAATTCCTCAGAAAACTTTTATTTTAGTCTTAGAAATTCAAATCATTTATTTCTAGCACGTAGCCAGAATCCTAACCACATTCGCATTCTCTAAGTC
This sequence comes from Panax stipuleanatus, assembly GCA_020205555.1. Classification (NCBI taxonomy): domain Eukaryota; kingdom Viridiplantae; phylum Streptophyta; class Magnoliopsida; order Apiales; family Araliaceae; genus Panax; species Panax stipuleanatus. Next base: position 107,353 of record JAINUT010000724.1, read on the forward strand.
ATAGAACGACCTTTAAATAGCTTACTTAGTTAAATAAATATATAATTAAATTTTATTCAAGAAAATCAAATAAAATTTATTTACATAAAAGTCCAATTTTCTCAAGCGTTACAATAAATATGTGTACTGTAACTATGTATATATGTTTATTTATTTTATAGAGAGAAATAAAAAGAAAAAGTTACATAACCTAATTATACATTAGGTATGGAAACTAAATAACCTAAGGGTTATGATATTAATGAAAATTAGTACTTAAAATATATACTAACCTTAAGAGATTTATTTCATACATCTCAATTAATTAATTTTATAACTTAATTAAAGCAAGTCTAATTGGGTTATAAAATTAATTGTACATAAGTAATTATATAAATTACAAATGAGTGGAATGAAATCCTAATTAAATGATTAGGGTAAAGTAGAATTAAAAGTATTGGACTATGCTAATTTCCATGGCCCAAGAAATTATTTAGGAAGCTTAAAAGAATTAAATGTAAAGCCCAATCTTTAACCCAATTGTTAATGGACTTTATGAACATTTGATTAAGATAAATATTATATTAAAAATTAAACCAAAATGGGAGAAAAGGGGGCTCAAAATTTCAGCCAAAGGGGAAAGGAAAAGGAGGAGCATGTGATGTAATGATTTTATTTACCTACTCTTACTAACCCTAACAACTCTCCTTATGTGTCAAATTCTTATTTAACCAACATATTTGACAAAGAGTGCAAGCAACATGAGGGGAGAGAAAGCAAGATGATATTGGGGGAATTTATATTAAATATAAATAATACATCTATACATTTTTACAAACAAAAATCTATTATCTTTCTCTTTCATCTCACTTCCTAAAATAGTAAAAACAAAAGAAAGAGAGAGCTAAGAAAGAGAGAGAGAGAGAGAGAGTTCGGTTGGGAGAAGGAGAAGAGGAAGAAGTCTTTGATCCTTGATGCACCCAAAGTTTATCACATACTTTGGTAAGGAAAGAACGTGTGCTCAAAGAATAAGGTAAAACCATAAATTTAAAGCTTTGTTTTCATTACTTTTGGTAGTTTAATGGAATATAAATTTTATGATCTTGAGGTCTAAAACCCTTGATCTACATGTTTTCTATGGTTTTATGTTTGGATCTTACCTATTTGGGGGTTTAAAAGGAAAGAAATGAAACTAGGTTTTAAAAGCTAGACCCTAATTTCTTTTTACTTTGAATGTCTACCGTTTTAGATCTACACCTTTTTTTGTGATCCATCAAAGGGGGTGCTATATATGTAAGTTAACTACTAAACCCAAGTGGTAGCACTCAAAAATGATATTTTTACAAGCCATGGTGGCTGTTTTAGTCAAACTAATCCGGATAAAGAAAAAGGAGTAAAAGGCTGTTACAGGTCAGTCCCTTCGAGGGGATTTTTCATCTGATTATTTTACTTTAAAAATTCTGAGAAAATATAGGGTGTTAATATGATGAGTTAACTGAGTCCTGTAAAAAGATGAGAATTTTTGGACGTGTAGAATGAAAGTTATGAATTTTACTAGAATGTACTATTTTAAAAGTACACTTGAATAACTCTTTGTGGTTAACTCCAAAAATTATAAAATTATTACTCGGAGTATATGTATATGACAGGAACATATCCTGAAAATTTCAGAATTTTTGGACAAAGTTTTGATTTATGAAAAATGTGGCAAGATCCGGCTGATTTGGACTATTTAAAAAAAGTAAATGAATTTCAAAAAATCTAGAGAAAATATAAGTTCATAAGCGAACCATGTTCTGTCAAATCCCAGAAAAGAAAAAAAATTCGAATAGTTTTGGTATTTTTAATGTAAATGATTGTGTTATGGATAAATGGATAAAATTGGTTATGTAATGTTGAAAATTAGGAAAATATGATTTTATGTCTTAAAAACCCTAAAAATGATGTATACATATTTTTAGAATATATTTTGGTCATTTATAATGATATATTTGAAAGTAGTATGCATACAAGCCAATCATATATGATGATAAAGCATATACTTTGTAAACGATCTTATTTATTTATTAATAAAAGTATTCATTTATTAAATGCATTTAATTATCTACATGATGTTGTTTTTATAATATCTAAATAACACATAGTTTTAAGAAATGCTTTTAGAAGCATGATGTTGATCATGCTAATTAGATCTAAATTCTTAGAAAGCTTAAAACTAAAATAGTTTCCAATCGTTGGATTACTAAAAAGGGGATTAGTAAATTCGGATAGATTGATACATATGTTGTTTGCTCATTAGATGAGGATGATTGATCTCATGGTCATTTATTTGGAGACACTAAAGCAAGTATGTAGGTGCTTATTGGAGTATAGGTACACTGAACGTGACTTGCTAAGGAATACCTAATGGAGTTTTACTTGCCTATAATAGGAATTCCTAATTTGATAGTAGTTCAAGTAATCCTAGGAATTGAGATCATCATAGTATCTTGTATGTAATGAATTATACTTTAACTTATTCCTTAAGACTGTTTGAGTCTATCAAAGGGTATGCTTGGATGTAATAAATTACAAATGGAGATAATGAATGATCAATAAAGAATCTACCGCTTCTAATAAAAGAAGAGATATGTCTTATGTGATTCGTTAAATGACAACCCAGTAGTCTTTGGCCAAGGCAAAATAAAATTAGAAAGGTGTTTCTAATTTGCATTATTTAGAATTGTGCATTTTCTGATCAAAATACATATAATTATATAAAATAAGACTTGACAATAATTTCATGTCTTATATTTAATTGGGATATTGTATGGTGGAAGGATTGAATTGTACGGTAACTATTTACTCACATGTTCTTTTATGGTTAATGTTAAAATCTATATTATCTGAAAAGTCCTTGATCGCTAGGGTGGCTTATCCCTATTGCAAAATAAATATTATTTATTTTAATAGACTATAAGTTTAATTTATTTGTTTAAAGAAGATTAGAATTTTACTAATTGATTTATTCACAACCGGTATAATATGGAGAACCTAAAGGGTCACACCATAAAGGGAAGAATAATTATTTAAGAAGATAATGGCATAATCGTAATAATGTGTTAAGTATAATTAATTTAACCTATGGTGATAGAATAAATTAAATAGCTTAATATTTATTATTTAATATTTTGGAAATATTAAATATAAATTAATGAGAGGAGTCTTATTAATATTATTAGAATTATTATTATTTTAATTTCTAAAGGAGTTTAGGAATTAATTTAATATTAGTACTCTCATTTATTCCTAATAAGATTAGGAGGCAAATTAATTAAAAGAATTTAATTAATTAATCCCAATGTGTTGGGAAGCCTAATTAATTAAATAAGTTTAAATAATTAAATGAAACCTAATTTCTAGTAGGATTAGATTGGTTGACCAATATCTATATAAGAGGAGTCTTATGTTAGATATCAGATGATGCAATTCCAATTGTTGGAGGGTACTCCTTTTCTATAGATAATAGAAAAACTAGGGTTTAGCCAACCATCCTTCTTGAATAATTTCTCTTCCTTGGTGGATCACCTCTAGAGGCCAAACACTTGGGTGGCTAGCGTTGATCAAAAGAAGAAATCAATCTCGGAGATTCAAGGAGATCGCGAAGAACAATGAGTTGAACTCGTATCTGTGGAAGCTTAGTTCTACAAGGGTATGATTCCATAACTTCTTATTTATCGTTTTAAATTAATAATTTGTATAAATGATGATTCGGGTAATTGGTTTATAGAACTTTTTAAACTATGATTTTTACCATGCTTCTGCTAATTTTTGCAATTTGATTGCGTCCAAGAATCTTACAAACCTAACAGTGGCATCAAAGCCAAACCTTTATGCAATTATTAATTGTTTTGATTCCATATATGTATGGGTATATATTTAGAATAATTTATTAGGCATAATTTGTTGTATAAAATTATTTAATAAAAAAAATCGAAGTCAATCGCGAAACAGTTTGCCTTTTTCTTAATTTCGCTGTGTAAATCTGGATTTGATTGTTTTAAAAGAATTCGTAGGTCTTTGAATTTTTTTTTAAACAAGTGAAATGGGTTATATTAGTATTATAAATATATATACATATATAACGTTAACTATATATATCCTATTGATATATATATATATATATATATAATATTCTTAATAATTTTATAATTAAAATAAAGAGTTTATTTTAATCTTGAAATTAGATTTCATGCAACTTAAAATTGACCATTAAATGATACTCATATATATATGGAATATTTTTAATTCATGAGATGAATGTTTATTTATTGATGCATATGGTGATATGTATGATAATAAATGAGATTGATTATGGGATTATTGACCAATGTGATTGGATTTTATTTTAGTTGGATGATTGAATGTATGGGTTTTATTAAATGGAGTCTACGCGCCTCGTCTTTTTTAATTTATTCTTGATGTAAATTCGATCTCTGTCCTATGTACTTCCCTTTGACTGCTGATCAAGGTTTCCATTTTATTTTAAAATAGTTTATGTAATAGGATTAGTTAGAATTATCTTGAAGAATTGGAGACCAGGGAACAAGGAGCGCTTGAAGACCCGTTTGTAATGGAGCCCGGGATTAAATATAATTTTTATATTTAAATTTTATTTCTTGCACCCTTAGGTTTGACCTTTTGGTTCACTTGGTGACTCGAGTGAAAAACATAATAATAAAAGTCCATAATCAATACGGGTACATATATTTGAAATAGGATCCTTAATTGACAAGTGTTGTCTACCTATTTACTTGTATATAGTTTGTTCTACACACACAAGGCTATATACATTTGAAATATGATCCTTATTCTCACTAGCAAATCTTTAATTAGATTTTGCCGAACTATATAAGTAAAGATAATATAGTTTGAAAAAAATAGTGGGAGATACCAATATAAAATAAGACCTAATTTATCTTGGTATGTAAATAATTAATTAAATGAATGTTTGCTAAAATGTTGTCTTTTCACATACAGAAATTTAAAAATGTCAAAATCACTAATTTCACTGCGTAGCATACTTGTTGCTAACAAACTGACCGAACCGAATTACACGGACTGGTTAAGAAATCTAAGAATAGTTCTCATTGCTTAAAAGATTTCTTATGTCCTAAATTCACCTGTCCCTGGAACTGTTCCAGAAATAGCCTCTGAGGAAGAGATTGCCACCATTGTAAGGTGGCAAGATGATGCATCTGTGGCTCAATGCATCATGCTCGCATCCATGAATAACGAGTTTCAATGTCAGCATGAAAATATGGATGCTCCTACTATGTTGCTTCACCTCAAGGAGTTGTAGGGTGAACAAAGTAGGACTGCTAGATATGAGCTGTCTAAGGAGTTCTTTCGATCTCGGATGACCGAGGGCATTGCAGTTGAGAATCATGTCCTAAGGGTGATCAATCTGATCGAACGCCTTGGACAGCTTGGGTTCGTCATGGATGAGGAGTTGAGGCAAGACTTATTCTTGCAGTCACTCCCTGAGATCTCTTCACAGTTCTTTGTAAGTTTTCACATGAATAAGTTAGATGTCAGCTTGCTTGAATTACTTAACATGTTGAAAATTGTAGAAGGTCACTTCCCATCCAAGAATAACCATGTCTTAACGGTGGATAATTCTTCCAAGAAAAGGAAGAGGCCCAAGGTATCTTCTAAAAAGAAGAAATCTAAGAAGGTTAAGGGCAAGGTGAACATAAAGGATCAAAAGAAACCTGATCTAGCTGGCAAAGATATGTGCTTCCATTGCAACGAGCCGGCTCACTGGAAGAGGAACTGTAAGAAGTTTCTGGCAGAGAAGAAGCTTCGAAAAGCTTCGACTTCCAATCAAGGTTTGTTCATGATTGAAATTAATTTTTTAGAAAGTCAAAATTCTACTTGGATATTGAATACCGGCTGTGGTTCTCACATATGTAATACTATACAGGGACTGGTCAGAAGTAGAAAGCTGAACAAGGATGAGGTTGTCCTACGAGTGGGAAATAGAGCAAAGGTTGTTGCATTAGCTGTAGGCATTTATTGTTTAGCACTGCCTACGGGCAAGTCCATTTATTTAAATAATTATTATTTTGTTTCGAATATCATTAGAAATATTATTTCTATTTCCGTATTAGATATGGATGAATTTGATATTATAATAAAGAACAACAGTTGTTCTATTTATAATAACAATGTTTTATATGGTGTTGTTAACTTGCGAAATGGACTTTATATATTTGATTTGCATGAAAATATATTTCAAATTGAACAAACTAAGAAAAAAAAGAGATGATGTTAATTATACCTATATGTGGCACTGTAGACTCGACCATATTAATGAAATAAGATTATCCAAGTTGCATAAGGATGGGCTCTTAGAGCTATCTGATATGAATCATATCCAACTTGTGAATCTTGTCTCATGGGTAAAATGACTAAATCTCTTTTTAGTGAAAAGGGGAAAGAGTTACAGAGTTGTTAGTGTTGGTTCACACAGACGTTTGTGGACTTATGACAACGAATACACGGGGAGAGTATTCTTATTTTTTTATTTCACTGATGATCACTCAAGATTTGGATATGTGTATTTAATGAAATACAAATCTGAATCATTTGAAAAGTTTAAAAAGTTCAGAAGTGAAGTAGAGAAATAAACTGGCAAAAGTATTAAGATTCTTCGATCAGATCGAGGTGGTGAATACTTAAGCGGTGAGTTTCTTGATTGTCTCAAAAAAAATGGTATAATCTCACAATGATCTCCACCAGGAACACCACAATTAAATGGTGTATCTGAAAGGAGAAATCGAACATTGTTGAACATGGTTCGCTCCATGATGAGTTTTACCGATCTTCCAGTATCATCCTGGGGTTATGCCCTAGAAGCGGCTGTATATCTACTAAATAAGGTTCCCTCGAAATCCATCCCCAATACTTCATATGAGATGTGGACAGGGAGGAAACCTAGTCTTAAGCATGTTAAGATTTGAGAATGTCCAGCTATGTGAAATGGTTTCAAAATGATAAGCTTGGGACAAGATCTAATAAGTGCACTTTTGTGGGATATCCTAAAGAAAGTTTGAGATACTATTTTTACAATCTTACTGAACAAAAGGTGTTATTTGCGAAACAAGCTGCCTTCTTAGAAAAAGAGTTTATCCTTGAAGGGGCTAGTGGGAGAAAAATAGTTCTGGAAGAAATTCAAGAACCACAAACCACTACAGATCAATTGGATGAACTTGTCCGAGTAGAGATACCTTCTGTACAACACCCTATTCGTAAATCTAGAAGAGTACCGAAGATACTTGATAGGTATGGATTCGTCATAGAGGATGACGATGAGGTACGCATCATGAATGATGATGATCCATTGATTTACGAACAAGCTATGAATAATAAAGACTCTGAAAAATGGCTTGAAGCCATAAAATCCGAGATGGACTCAATGGATGAGAACCAAGTATGGACTCTGGTTTCACCACCTGAAGGCATTAAGCATATTAGGTGTAAATGAGTCTTTAAAAGAAAGATTGGAGCGGACGGCAAGGTAGAGACCTACAAGGCCCGACTGGTTGCAAGATTTCAAACAAAGACAAGGAGTTGACTATGATGAAACCTTCTCACCAGTAGCAATGCTTAAGTCCATTCGGATTTTGCTTGCGATTGCAGCTTATTACGACTATGAGATCTAGCAGATGGATGTGAAAACAACCTTCCTCAATGGAAAACTTGAGGAGGATGTGTATATAACAAAGCCTAAGGAATTTCTTTCAAAGGTTGGAACAAATCAAGTTTGTAAGCTGCAATGATCCATTTATGGATTGAAGCAAGCTTCTCATAGATGGAACATCCATTTTGATGAGACAATCAAAGAGTTTGATTTTATCAAAAATGAGGAAGAACCATGTGTATATAACAAGGTTAGTGGGAGAGCTGTTTCATTCCTTGTATTATATGTTGATAATATATTACTAATAAGGAATGACATTCCTATGCTACAATCGATTAAAATCTAGTTATCTAAATAATTCTCCATGAAGGACTTGGGAGAAACATCCTATATTTTGCGAATAAAGATCTATAGAGATAGATCTAAAAAAATGCTTGGCTTATCCCTAGGAACGTATATTGACTCGATGCTAAAGAGGTTTAGCATGGAAGATTCCAAAAGAGGTCTCATGCCGATGCGCCATGGAATACATCTCTCCCAAAAATAGGCCTCAAAAACACCTGAGGAGAGAAGCCGTATGAGTAAGATTCCTTATGTTTCAACGATAGGATCTATCTTGTACGGTATGATATATACTAGACCGGATGTCGCTTATGCACTTAGTGTAACGAGCAGATATTAGTCGAATCTAGGAGAAGAGCACTGGAAGGCAGTGAAAAATATCCTAAAGTACTTACGAAGGACTAAGGATATATTTCTTTTCTACGGTGGGTCTGAATTAAAACTCAAGGGATTCACAGACTCAAGTTTTCAAACAGACCAAGATGACATTAAATCTATTTTGGGGTATGTGTTTACCTTGAACGGAAGCGCAGTGAGTTGGAAGAGCTCCAAGCAGCAAACAGTTGCTGATTCAGTGACAGAGGCAGAGTACATAGCTGCAAGTGAAGCTGTAAAGGAAGCTGTTTGGATGAAGAAGTTCATAACCAAACTTGGTGTGGTTCCTAGCATTGGAGGAGCAGTCCCCTTATACTATGACAACACCGGAGCTGTTGCACAGGCTAAAGAACTCAGGTCTCATCAGAAATCCAAACACTTTGCGGCAATTCACTTGATCAAGGAGATCATTGAAAGAAGAGACGCCACCTTGGAGCGTGTAGACTCTCAAGAGAACATTGCAGATCCATTTACTAAAGCTTTAACACAACAACAGTTTGATCGTCACTTAGAGAAGATGGGTATGAGATACTATGGCGATTAGCTTTAATGCAAGTGGGAGATTGAAAGTAATATGCATACAAGCCAATCATGTATGATGATAAAATATATACTTTGTAAACGATCTTATTTATTTATTAATAAAAGTATTCATTTATTAAAGGCATTTAATTATCTACATGATGCTGTTTTTATAATATGTAAATAACCCATAGTTTTAAGCAATGCTTTTAGAATTATGATGTTGATCATGCTAATGAGATCTAAATTCTTAGAAAGCTTAAAACTAAAATAGTTCCCAATCGTTGGATTACTAAAAAGGGGAATATGAAATCCGGATAGATTGGTACATATGTTACTTTCTCATTAGATGAGGATGATGGATCTCATGATCATTTATGTGGAGACACTAAAGCAAGTATGTAGGTGCTTATTGGAGAATAAGTACACTGAACGTGACTCGCTAAGGAATACCTAATAGAGTTTTACTTGTCTGTCAATAGGAATTCCTAATGTGACAGTAGTACAAGTGATCCTCGGACTTGAGATCATCATAGTATCTTGTATGTAATGATTTATACTTTGACTTATTCCTTAAGACCCTTTGGGTATATCAAAGGGTATTCTTGGGTGTAATAAATTACATATGAAGATAATGAATGATTAATAAAAAAATCTACCGCTTCTAGTAAAAGAAGAGATATGTCATATGTGATTCGTTAAATAACAACCCAATAGTCTTTGGTCAAGGTAAAGTTAAATTAGAAAGGAGTTTCTAATTTGTATTACTTGGAGTTGTGCATTTTTTGATCGAAATACATATAATTAAATAAAATAAGACTTGACAGTAATTTCATGTCTTATATTTAATTTGGACATTGTATGGTGGAAGGATTGAATTGTACGGTAACTATTTACTCACAAGTTCTTTTATGATTAATGTTGAAATCTATATTATCTGGAATGTCGTTGATCGCTAGGGAGGCTTATCCCTATTGTAGAATAAATATTATTTATTTAAATAGATTTTTAGTTTAATTTATTTATTTAAATAAGATTAGAATTGTTCTAATTGATTTATTCACAACCGATTTAATATGGAGAACCTAGAGGGTCACACCATAAAAGGAAGAATAATTATTTAAGAACGTAATGGCATAATCGTAATAATATGTTAAGTTTAATTAATTTAATATATTGTGATAGAATAATTAAATAGCTTAATATTTATTATTTAATATTTTGAACATATTAAATATAAATTAATAAGAGGAGTCTTATTAATATTATTACAATTATTATTATTTTAATTTCTAAAGGAGTTTAGGAATTAATTTAATATTAGTACTCCCATTTATTCCTAATAAGATTAGGAGGAAAATTAATTAAAAGAGTTTAATTAATTAATCCCAATGTGTTGGGAAGCCTAATTAATTAAATAACTTTAATTAATTAAATGAAACTTAATTTCTAATAGGATTAGAAGGGTTGACCAATATCTATATAAGAGGAGTCTTATGTTAGATATGAGATGATACAATTCCAATTGTTGGAGAGTACTCCTTTTCTATAGAGAATAGAAAAACTAGGGTTTAGCCAACCATCCTCCTTCTTGAACAATTCCTCTTCCTTGGTGGATCACCTCTATAGGCCAAACACTTGGATGGCTAGCGTTGATCAAAGGAATGAATCAATCCCGGAGATCGCGAAGAACAATGAGTTGAACTCGTACCTGTAGAAGCTTAGTTCTACAAGGGTATGATTACATAACTTCTTATTTATCGTTTTAAATTAATAATTTGCATAAAGGATGATCCAGGTAATTGGTTTGTAGAAAATTTTAAACTCTGATTTTACTATGCTTCCGCTAATTTTTGCAATTTGATTGTGTCCATGAATCTTATAAACCTAACAGTGGCATCAGAGCCAAACCTTTATGCAATTAATAATTGTTTTGAATCCATTTATGTATAGGTATGTATTTAGAATAATTTATTGAGCATAATTTGTTGTCTAAAATTATTTAATAAAAAAAATCGAAGTCAATCGCGAAATAGTTCGCATTTTTCTTAATTTCTCTATGTGAATCTGGCTTTGATTGCTTTAAAAGAATTCGTGGGTCTTTGAATTTTTTTTTTAAACAAGTGACCATGGAGGCCAGGAGATTCCTGCATGTTACTTCGTATATTATATATATATATATATATATATATATATATATATATATATATATTTAAAAACATTTAACTTAGGTTAAAAGTAAATTACTTTTACATTTACTAAAGGTAAAGTAAAAACATTTAACTAAAGTTAAAAACATTTAACTAAAGTTAAAGTAATTACATTTACTTTTACTTAAGTAAATAACTTTTACTAAAGTAAAGTTGTCCTTTACTTTTGACTTTGTCGGATGCATTGATGGCATCTGATGATGACTGGGGCATCCGATGACTGTGGGACCCTGGGGGGCCAGCGTCGTCTGACTGTGGACTGTTGACTGTTGAGGTCCGGCTCCTTCCTCGCCGGTGGGTGCTGTTGATCTTCTTCTCAGAGAGATCACCATCCCCTATAATATATATATATATATATACGTTATATTAGTATTATAAATATATATACATATATAACGTTAACTATATATATGCTACCTGATTAGTATTATATATATATATAATATTCTTAATAATTTTATAATTAAAATAAAAAGTTTATTTTAATCTTTAAATTAGATTTCATGCAACTTCAAATTGCCCATTAAATGATACTCATATATATATGGTCTGTTTTTAATTCATGCGATGAATGTTTATTTATTGATGCATATGGTGATATGTATGATAATAAATGAGATTGATTATGGGACTATTGACCAATGTGGTTGGATTTTATTTTAGTTGGATGCTTGAATGTATGTGTTTTATTAAATGGGGTCTGTGTACCTCGACTTCTTTAATTTATTCTTGATGTAAATTCTATCTCTCATATGTACTTCCTCTTGACTGCTCATCAAGGTTTCTATTTAATTTTAAAATAGCTTATGTAATAGGATTAGTTAGAATTATCTTGAAGAATTAGAGACCAAGGAACAATGAGCGCTTGAAGACCCGTTTGTAATGGAGCCCGGGTTTAAATGTAATTGTTATATTTAAATTTTATTTCCTGCACCCTTAGTTTAAGATATTATTAAACAATTAATAATATTAAACAGAAGAATAAAATGAATAATATAGAGAAGTTAAGTTATTTTAAAAATATAGCGTGTTGAATTGGACATTCAATAAGCTATATTGAGTATATAGTATGCTGAAAAGGGGAAAACAGTTTGCTGAATTAGCATTTGGTTTGCTGAATTAGCATCTGGTTTGTTGGATTAGTCATGTTTAGTATTCACTTGGGCAATGTTTTGTTGGAATTTGATTGTGGCCAATGATAAGAGGGTGGTTAATGTTTAAATTCTTAGAAAATTGTTGAGCATGCTTAGTCTATATTTCAACTCATTAGTTGGTTTTCACACTACTTGCGAAATTTTTGAAAAATTTGACACATATCCATTTATTTAACCAGTTGGGATTGAATTTTTTTTGGCTAAATGTTTATGAAGGATATCATTGCAACTCGAGAAATCTTATTTGAGCATCATTCGAAGTGATAAGTTTGGGGGAAATCTTGGGATATTTTTGAAAAAAAAGAATTGGAACCTTCCCGAGTTGAATAATTGAAGCATGTGGTGGGTCGAGATGGAGCGTAAAACGCACTCCCCATAAACACAGGCACGAGATGGAGCGTAAAACGCACTCGTTTGATGAAAAGTGGAAAGTGAGATGGAGCGTAAAATGCACTGACTAAAAAAAGTATCTTTGAAGTACTTGGGAAGGGTTCATATGTGCTTAAATGTTTAAATATCCAGTTGATCCTCAAGAAAAAAAATTATGATTTGTCTTGATTAGCGGAGATTGATGTGATAAGAAGTTTTGAAAGTTATTTTTGAAAATCTTTTATGAGTATTGGTTGATCTTATCTAAATCATGACTAGTTTGAACAGTTGGATGCACACACGCATTGAAAGGATCATGAGTAGATGTGAAGCTAATGAATGTTGTTGAAATTTTTAGACATAACATTGTTTTGAAATTTTCTGTGGGTCATCATTTTTTGTAACCTTTGAGGCCAGTGTTCAAATTCATATTGACTAATTGCCTGAGTGGATCATTGCTAGAGGATGAATTTTTCTAAATTGTGTTTTGCTTGAGGACAAGCAAAGTCTCATGTTTGGGGGTATTTGATGAGTGAGTTTTATACCTACTCATCGGTAGTCTTTATGGCTTAATTCTGACTGTTTTCGAGTAATTTGCCTATCATTTTTACTGAGTTTATACGCTTATGTGCAGGTAATGAAATGGACGCAAAATGAGATTTTAAAGGATAAATTGGAGCTAAATTTGGGACTAATGGGGCTTGACCCAATTCGACAATTAGGGACCAAGGGATCAGCTATTGCAAGCATCAGATTTGCCATGCAAAGCCCAACCAGCTCAAGGGTTAATGAAGGCAACTGATTCAGCATACAAAAATGTTAAATATATCATATCATATAGTATGATTAAGATGGTGGGCCACACATGCAATGGTTGATGTAGCAGCTTAAGCAAGTCTACAAAGAGGAGAATGGGCCACGTTTCAGCGGTTGGCAAGAGGAGAATACATGTCAACAAAGAGGTTCATGCAAGGAAAAAGAATCAGCTGGGCAGTACGTTCTCCCGCTGGGGCGGGGCGGTCATGAGCAATTACCCCGCTGGGGCGGGGAGGCGCAAGGAACTATGCTGACTTTCCTTCTCCTTCTCAGATGCGGCGCAACAATTGGCAATAAAACGTGAAGCAACGTGGAGACGAGCAACGACAGGATTTCCATTTAAAAGCATCACATAGATAATATCATAGTCATTTACATCATCTACCCTGAAGATGATAAAATTTCAGGATTACATCATCATATCCCATTATTTATCTCAAAATCTAGGATTTACATCTTTATTAACTCTTATAGTTATTCATATAGCATATTATTTCCTTATCATAAACTACTATGACATTCCACATCGCACCGCTTCTCCGCGCTCTTCCTCCATAATACGAAACATCGTCCTATGATCCATCATGTACCACGACAAATCATTGAACTACACTGGATAGTGAAAGACTTGGTCATGGGCCCTATAAATCGCTGCATGGAATGTGTAGTCCATCTCATCAATATTTGACTTCTTCGCCCGAACCTCTCATTTAACCAAATCTATATGCTGAAAAGCCTTCAACTAAGTGTCTTCAGCTCTTGCTCACTTAGCCGACTCCTTCAAATCGTCCTACATATTTTTCATCTCAGCCAACAGCTGTTCTATGTGATTATCTGTCTGAACTAGCGTCTGCTCCACATTTGCAAGACGTTCATCAATATCTTGGATCATGTCATCCTTCTGCTCTAGAGCAGTCTGACGTATATCCGTCAACTCCTCCAACTCCTCAACTCTATCTTTTGACTCCAAGTTATGGTCATACAACTCATCATACATCTCCGCTGCAATAGAGTTAGGTGGAATCTCTTCAGGATTCTCATCCTCTTCCTTAACCCTTACCTCTATCTCATCAGAGTCCTCCTGTGGATCAAACTCAGTCTCATGCTCTTGACCCATAATTATGATCAACGGAGATGGCTCCCTCTGTACCAACTTCTCCCAGATGGTATGGATGTCTCGGGGCTCCTCATCTCCAGGAACTCGGGGTTCCTCCCTGACCTGACTGGATCCTCCTATCTCAATCATACTGATAACAAAATATTTTAAGTTTTAATTATTACTTGAAACTACTCGCAAGCACATATGTTATTAACACATAAGCACATATAGTTTTTTATTATTTATCTTCAATGAATTCCCTTAATTTATTCCTTAGAACTCGATAAGAGTTTATCACCCCTATATTTTCGATCTCCAATAAGGTTATTTCCTAAGGTTTTTCTACCTAAGGTTTATAACCTAAAACTTTGATACCAACTTGTGACACTCATAAATCTGGGTACTTCAATCCCTCAGATTTGGTGTTCACTATCCAAAACAATCACATCTAACTACCCATAATAAAGGATAATAATAATTAAACTTAATAAATAAACCTCCCATTAAAGGGTTACATCAATAATACTCAATCCCAGGTTATCTAACCTTCATTACATTATTTACGAAAAATAAACATAAACATAAACATAAACATAAACATAATAATAATAATAATAATAATAATAATAATAATAATAATAATAATAATAATAATAATAATAACTAAGTCTCAATACATAACCATCATCAAATAAAAGTAAACTATTCTTCATCACTTGTTCATCTTGCCTTTGCCCTTACTAGTGGACGGATCATCAAGTTTCTCAACTTTAGCTGCAATATTTTTATGCAAAGGTGAGCAAACACTTACCCACAAGAATAACAATGGAATAATAACATGATAATAATCAATGAATGCTAAACAATATCATCTGATAATCAAGAACTAATGGAAAACTAGGCTTTTGAATCAAGATAAGAAAACAAGATCAAAAGTACATCTGAGGGTCACAAAACCATGAACTATGTCCTAGGTTATCAAGTATCACTACCGTAACCTTTAACAGTCTTATAGACTATATGGACCATCATCTCGTACTTGGGGGATCAACCATTTCGTACAATGTATAGTGCACAAACATCTTAACGCTATTGCGTAATATAAACCTATATAATAGGGTATTTCATATCATCTTCATCATTAGAATTCGTACCAATGGAAGTTTAGTTTGGATTAACTTTAATAAAAGTTTTAGAATTTTAGAACGCTTATCAACTATGGACTAGTCGAATCAATAAGCGTTCACTAGCCATTTAAGAGTTTGATGCAACAATATAATATTGAACAATGATATTTACAATCAAGGATCAACAATAGTGATTCATAATTAAATAAACATTTATGTGACGACCACAAATCAGGGTCTCTTGATTTCCTCGGATCCGGTCCGCCACGATACATCTATCGCGAAACTAATACATCTTTTATTCAAAACTTAATGAATAAATTTCATTTATTACAATATAGAAATATAATTTCTCTTCATATTCAAGATCTCGTATGATGACCCTAAACCTTTATAAGTTTTCAAATCTCGGTCATATACCATCCCTGTCTATACATCATAACTGATACTACAAAAATGCGGAATAACTTAAACTTTTTCAATCTTCCTTGAATAAAATCTTTTACTGATTTCAAAATTTTGAATCAATTACATAACCTTGAATCAATTATAAAATATGATTCACTATGTTCAAATTATCATATAAACGTATACATCTCATTTCGAAATCCCTATGTGTTTTCATAACACAACTTTCAATTTCAACATGTATAAAATATTGTAATCTACTATCGTAAACATTTTTTAGAACGTAAGCATGGTTCAAGAACATATATTTAAAGAAACTGAAATCTTCGAACTCTGTCACATAGCACGTAACCTTTATCATGAGTCCTTAACCTGCAAAAATGGTTATTTGCAAGAGTGAGCTCGACAGCTCAGCAATTCTAACAGTTTTCATGCATCACATAGCATATAATTTCATACTCAGTCATGCATTCATAATTAATTAATATCTACTACACATGTTACTTCTCACATAACAAGCATATCATCAAAGATCAACTTTCAATCTCATATATATCTCATAGACAGTTTATATATAAGTTAACATTCTCATGGCATAATACAATTCAATTAACAGTTATTGAATTCATATATCAAATAAGAACTGAAAGACTTGCCTGGTTCGTAGTTTAACAACTATGACTTAACTGCATATAGATATCTGCACTTCGTGTAATCCTACACAATTATACAATTATGGATTCATACTTATCAGTTATACGCATCCATACATTCTCAACATAATAATAATTGATACATTGTTATCTAACTTAGTTCTTAGAACCTTTGTTTTACTGTCTCATCGTATTCTGAGAATAACTATGTACGTATAGGTATACCTTAATCATACATACTTACTGTCATCCTTCATATACATTTATCACACACTTAACTTTACGTGTTCGTCATATAATCATATATCAGTAGGGGTCAGATCATGATTTGCAATTTAAGTAACAATACAAGTCTACTAACAAATCAAGAAACAAGCAGACTGCACCAATCTTAAAAATAGGCTGGCGCAGCTGCGCAGGTATTGGCCTTAGGAGTGGTGCAGCTGCTCCACTCACTGGTCAAACCAGAAATGAAATTTCACTTTGCTGAAAGTCCGAGCTAACTCCCCTTCATATCAGCTACTGATATAAATCATACACACATGCTTATAAGTTTTATAAACTCAAGTTCGAACCTAGCATGCTCATTCAAATCCAAATCAAGTTACATGGTTATCATGATGGACTTTCATATACCTTAAGTAAATTAAGTCCATGCTTCAAGGTCAGCTACTAAAGTTATGTTACCTCATAACTAGGCCAAACAATACTTAACATGCATGCTCGTGCGTATACTACACATGTATATTTTAATCCACATAGTTCATGTCTTAGAAATTCATTTTCTATGAATATGTGTGCATATGCGAAATCCATGTATAAACAAATGATGTTCATGTCAATATGTCTATAGGCATAATGGACTCGTAATCTTCATGCTTGCAAGCTTAGAACGTAACTTGCATGGTGTTTGATGATATTAGTCTTCAAACTCTAAATTTTTTTATTGAAAAGTACTGTGAGAACCTGAATTTTCAGATAATATATATATATGTGATGTGAGGTATGTGGTATTTTGTTACATAGGGTTATATGAACTATGTAATAAGTGATTTTTGGGATTAATAAATATATTATTAATATATATCGTTAATTATCGTAGAGACGATTCAGTGGAGATAAAGGAAGTGGATAAATTCCTATCGTTATTAAATAATTTATAGAATTATTTTATCATAGTAAGTTGGTGACATTAAATATCCTTAATGTATAATCACCATATTCTTGTGTATGTGTATTAATAACTAGTATGTTATTAATAGCACTTAAGCTATCCGTAAATAGGTTTGGATAGTTAAGCATGAGTTAGTTAAGGAATTAACTAATAAGAATAAATATGAGTTAATTTAAGTTGGGAGTTATATTATGAAATAGTATAATGTGAATATTGAACCTTAATTAACGGTGATAATATAGTACAATGTTTAATTTACTTAAGTAAATGAGTAAATCAATAAGTGTGTGAAATATGTAATTATAGTTGATACTTTTGTATTACTTAGAATAGTAATATGTGAGAAAGTCTAATGTGCGAATAACGTTAAATATATATATATATATATATATATATATATATATATATATATATATATATATACACACGTTATTAAAGGGAGATGAAAATCATTATATCTTTAAATGAATATTTGAAGAAATTGTTTTGGGAACAATTTATAGAAAAGAAAGAGAACTAATTATTATATATTTCTAATAAAGTGTATTAAAATAATTTTTAATATTGAGTTATTTTAATAAAAGGAGAAAATGTTATTTTTGAATAATAATATTACTTTATATGTTTTTGTATGAGGTGTGATTGGTTAATATAGTAAATATATTAAAACGTATTTGCTATATGTAAATAAATTAATGAAAATAATTTATTTTAATAGAAAATAAACTTACTATCTATTTTCTATATATAATATATGTACATGTGTTGTACATGTAATTATTCGATATTATACTATATTATAATATCTTGAGTCAATAAATAAAGTATTTTTTAATAATGAATGTCTTTATTCGGAGAAAATATAATATTTATATTATGGAAAAATACATAATTTCTAATGTATTTTTCAAGGGAGTTCAATTAATGAAAGGAAACTAAGCTATTTTAATATATTAAATAATTTAAGTTATTATTTGATCGTGAATATTATTATTTGAATAATTAATAGAGTATATATTAATTATTATAAGCATAAAAGTTATACTTATTATAAGTATAATTAGTTGAAGTAATTTAGCATTTTAATAGCTTGAGTTATTATATTACCGTAAAGGTTATATAGAATATTTGAATATTTCCATTCACGATATTTTTATATATGTGAACCTTGTGACTTAATAGTCCTAAGTAAATTGAACATGTGGTGGAAATAAATAAGTGTCGAGAATGAGAATAAGCTTAGTGTAAGCTTGTGAGATATGTCTTGTGTGGCACGATAATAGATTCGGAAATGAATTGATTAATTCAAGGATGGAAGAGTTATTAATTAAAAAATTAATCTATATTAATTATTATTATAGTATGTGGATTTATTATTATGGCTAGTGATAGTATAATAATAAGAAAATCGATTATAAGTATACTCGGATTTGTAATTATTAAGTTGATGAGGAATGAGATATACTGTCTTATTATATTAATTATTGTTATGGACAAAATACTATTATCAATTAATTATGTGATAATATGTTGATTAATTATTATTTTGAATAAATAGTAAATCAATGAGCGAAGGATTTATAAATATAATAAGATTATATTTAATCGATGAATTATTTCAAACAAGCATGCGATAATTAAACCGTTAATATATGCTAGCTAACTATATATTACACATATAGTACAAGGTGACTATACTATATATAGAAACCATGTATTAAGATTGATTAGATTGTGAAAGTTACATGAATATATCATGTGGTTATTTGACAAAATTATACGTAAGTATATAATAAAATAATATATAATGGATATATTGTAAACAATTATTGAATTTAATAATAGAGGAGACAATACACTGTGATGGTACACGATAGAATTATATCGGTAAGATAAAATGTACATGGATTATATGTTGAATATATGTATCTCTACTTGCTACATTGTAATATTAGTTATATATTGAAAGTACATTGTGACTCAAATTATAACCTAAGTATATGTTATGTGTATAATAATTTAAGTGTTGTGTGTTGCTAGAATGCTGAGTATGTGCATTGTCCCATAATGAGAGGCACATTTCCTTCTCACGTGAATAACTTAATTGCTAGTCTACTCCCTATTGCTCTCAAACTCAGCATTCCATAGCAAATGATGAGCAAGGGTGAGGAATTCATGATGAGTTCCAACAACTCTCACCAACTAATTGCTAACCTCCATATAATTCTACAATCTATTGCTTTGATTTCGGAGATTTTGCATTTGTCTAGGTATTGATTTGGTTATAAATATGAACTCTTCTCCTCCATTATTCATTGCTGAGATTTCTTAAGAATGAGATTGAGAGCATGTATATATATATACATTAGTAATATCATTCTAGCAGTAGGAGATTTCAGTAGCAGCAAGTTCATTTGCACAACAAAGGTATAATCACATTCTCATGTCCTTCATAATTATTCTCTTAGATTTCTTAAATTCTGGATAATAGCTGGAATTCATGATTTTTATTGGATAGTGTTAATTAGTTGTTATATAAGCATATAAGCATGTTTAAACTAGAATGTGGTTGATTAGAACCGAATTCGTGAAGAAATTTGGTGATATGGGCTGGAACCTGCCGAAGCAGAAGACATCTCTATCTCTGGCCGGCCAGCGGCGCAGCTGCGTTGGGCCTTGAAGCTTGAAATTTTTTTCTGCAGTCTGCTGCAGATTTTGTTAAGAGATAGTGGCCAAGATTGCTTAAGCAAGCATATTAATGGATTTAACATGCCTATATGAGTATATTAACATGACATGCACATGTGTTGCTATGTTTACATGCACGAGTGATGAAATAACTTGTGGTTTTCAAAATGAACTTAGAGTTTCAAAAAGGGACTTTGACATGTTATATCTATTTTAACATTCTGACCCTTCAAGCATATGAGTACGACTTAGAAATACATGATTCGTATGTTCACTTGCGTAGATAAGCTTCATAATGAAATACGAATATGCAAACCTCACTAGTAGCAAAAATATAAGTTTTACAAAACGAACTTTTGACATGTATATACCATGCTAACGTTCTGACTTTGCAAACATATTGGTATGGTTTAAGAATGCATAAAGATCATGTTAACTTACATACATATGTTCCAGAATGTAATGTGAACATACGAGCCTTATTAGTGAGCTTACTAATGAAAATATAAGCTGTGGTCGTGCACGTTAACATGTAACCTTGAGATTTGGATTTTGATATTTATAAACATATGTAATAGCACTCTTGGACTCTCTCATGTAACATGCATGTATATACACCATGACTACATGTCGTGAAACCAAGTTTAGCATAAACGAAGCATGTTTTCAAACTAATAACTATAATAGTTACATGTATGAAATATGAATATTCATGAAAATGCCCAATATGAGTTACATGAATACTTTATGTGTTTAAAGAGCTAGCATGATGAACTTTGAGATGTTCATGACCTCGAGTGGCCTTAAATTGTTGAAATATTGACTTAGGACCTATATCATGAAAGATTGAACTTAGAAAGGTTAGACAATCATGGGAGTGCCTTTTTATAGGTATACATGCTATGTCAGATCATAGATTAATACTTGAATCCGATTTCGATGGTTAATAAAGTATATTTGCTTTGTTATGGTCTTATGTGTTAGTAATGATATATGAGAATGACTAACTCAAAAGATGGACTACACTAGCTATGTAATACCCAAGAATTTCCATCTATTATTAAATGAAAATATTAATGGAAATGAGAATTTATTTAATATAAATGATTTTGTGTTATGAGATGAATTAATTCAATTATATAAAATTGAATAATTATAATAATTGAGAAATTGATGGAGTTTGCAATAAACTCATTGATAGGCTTGTGTGGCACAGTGACGTAATATAAGAATGATTATATTAATTTAAGCAAACAGTTAATCTATATTAATTGTAGAATATTAATTAATTATTGTGGAATATTAACTTTGATTGATTAATAATATGTGATTATTATTATTGCAAGAAATATAATAATAATAATGAGCAACATATCTATAATATAATAAGATTTATATTTATATACTGTGCGTGATAAATGAGCAATGGTTGTGAAAATTAATAATTTCATTAACTAACGAGGAATAGATTAATTAATATTATTGTTAATTAATCAATGAGATGAATAATTTATTTATTTGACATTATGAATAATAAAATAAATAAGTAAGTTATTAACGTAATAAGATTACATTAATCGTTACGTGCAAGTATATTTAAACTATACTATATGATTGTACATTGTAAAACTATGTGTTTTGATACTTGAGGTGTAAACATGCATTATAATGCTACTTTTTATGACATTAGCATGTGTGGGTATTCATACAATAAAGTTCCTTATTAGCTATGAAAGGTAGTGTGACACTAGTATGTAAATAATTAATAAAGTTCCTTCATTCATTGAATAAGGCAAGATGCGTTGTGACATTTAAAATAGCCTATGTGACCATGTGGTAGGTATAATACATTAATGTCTACTATATGGAATATTAAAGTATATGAATAATTAATATTAATAATTATTTCAATAAGTGACATGGATGGGACAGTGAGACTTATGATAATGTGATGTGTCACAACCCAATTATATAATAATTTGGTAATATCAAAATGTACATGGATTATATGATGTGAATAGAAATATACCCCCAACTTGCTATTTGTTAATATCATTACCTCAATTAGAGTCCATGAATACCCCTAAATGAATTTAAACCTAAGAAATATATACATGCTTATTTAACTCAAGTATCAACCATATGTACATGAAATGCTATTCTTGAAATGCTGAGATATAAGTATTGTCCCATATTGAGTGTCCAAATTTCCCCATCTCTTCTCTCACGTGAATAGCCAATGATCTAAGCTACTCATTCATCATTTCTCTTTCTAGCTAGCATTGAGGGTGATAATGACAAGGGGTGTGGGTTGAGGTGGTGGTTGAACACTATTCCATCAACTCCCCTCAATCCTCTAGTTCTTCATTTCCCCCATTGTTTCAAACCTTGGGGCAATTGCTTTGTATGGATATTGAATTCTCCTATAAATACCAAGCCTCTCTTCATTTTCTATGTTGCTAAAAATTTGTGCTAAGTTGATATAGAGAGAGTATTGTGAGTTTATAATCTGAATTTGAGAACAAGTCTTGTGCAAGTTTGAGCTCAAGAGGTATAGCCTCTAAACCCATTTAAATATCAATTCATAGAGATTGCATGATATTGTTAAAATTAGTGTGTGATAAGGTGCTAGCATAAGTTGTTAAGTATATCTATGTGTCAGGAATGTAAAGTGATGGTAGGCAAGCATGCTAGCTAAGTACATTATGAGAAATTCTGAAGCTCTGCAATAACAGAACATCTTCTGGTCTGGAACCGGAGCCGCGCGGCCGCGCGCCACTGCAGAAATTGTTGATAATTTCTATTATATCTTCTGACGTATTGAACATGTTGTACTAGTAGGGTATGCTTATAACTCACATTAACATATGGAATAAGGTTACTAGGTTATAGCAATCCATGCTAGTTGTTTAGTTGAATATTTCAAAGAAAACTTAAAGTTATGAAAAGAGGAACTTGGATATATAAATACCATAATAGTATTATGACTTTTGAGACATGTTAATATGACTTAGAAACACATGAAATGTATGCTAACTTATGTATATGGGTTCCGTGATACATTATGAACATGTGAACCTAACTAGTGCACATTTCTAACAAAAGCGTAGAGTTTGAAAACAAACTTTGATAAATTATATCCATGTTGATATTCTGACCATACACGCATGTTGATATGGTTTAAGAATGCACGAAAGGCATGCTGACTTGTTTAGATATGTTTCATAGCATGACATGAGCATGTGGACTTCGTTTGCGAACTTTACTAAGTGAAAGTATAAGTTTGAAACGTAAATCTTAACATGTTATTGTAAGTTTCATATTCAAATATTTATGAACACATGTGATAGTATTCTTAGACTCACTCACGTATCATGCATGTATATATACCATGATTAGTTACCGTGATTCAAGTTTAGCATAAACGAAGAATGTTTTCAACTAATAACTATGATAGTCACATGTATGGAATGCGAATACTCTTAAGTATGCTTAATATAAATACCTTAAGTGCTTACAAGGAGAGCATGCTAGATGTTGTAACATCATGACCTTGAATGACTTTAAATTATTGAAAGTGTTGACTTAGAATCTATTGCATGTATGTTTGGAACGAGGAAAGGTTGTATACAAACATAAAAGTATCATTTAAACATGTATACATGCTACGTGATATTATATGAAGTCACTTGAACCCGATTTTGACGATTAACTTATGAGAATGCCATAACTTGCTAAAATAAAATATATTTAGTATTGATTGTAGTCTTATGTGATATTAATAATATGCGAATATGTTTGGTAATTGTGGTAGTCTCACATGATAGTAACGATGTATGAATATGATCAACTTGAGAAAAGAGAAAGTTAAGAATAGAAATTTGATACTAAATAATTGTGTAGCTAGGGTAAAACTTAGCTTGTGTGTTGATCGTATATTCGAAGATATAATGTGAAGTTAAATTATATGACTAATGAATATCATATATATACGTAATTGTATTACGATAGGAATCCGAAAGTGTTGGCTAGCTTTACGTGAGTAAACTACGCATAAGGCAAGTATCCTAAACCCTTGCATTACTTTATTCAACGGATATCGTAAGCGAGTATCTAAACCTTATCTTTTTGGATACAAGTATTCTATATTTGTATATTGCGAACTAGTTTCCTACTTAATCGTTTGAATTGAATTAGCATACTTGAACTCTTATTTCATTAAAGCTATTATTCATGTTGAACTTAGTATTGTTCTTGAATATTGTGAAAGTGTCTATGCCATTTGATTCGGCTAGACTTATATTATTGAAAAGCGACCCAAACTAATTGATTGGTGCGGGATCTTGTATTTGACTGAGAAGAACAACCTTCTTTGAAGGGAATATATAATTGTCGGAGAACCGACGTGCACACTTGAGTATGATTGATTGTTATGCATAACGATGGTGCTGTAGGCTGATCACATGTTGTACCTGTTTTTGTTGGATTTTCAGTTTATTACTGTCAATTCTAGTAGAAGTTCATAGTCCTTAGTGACTGCTCAGTATTCAGTTATCTTGAAATTTTGAATTGATTTATTATTGAATCACATTGATATTATTCTGTCCTTAGCGACTATTATTGAAAATTGTTGATATTCTTGTTATCCTTAAATTATCAAACCTTGTTATACCGTTTCGAGAATTAAGAATTATATCACTTACCCTTATTGTATATTACTTGCTGGGCAATTTGTGCTCATTCTTGCTTTTCCTAAAACATTTTAGTTAGAGCAGAGCATGGCGAACCTTCAGGCGTTGATAAGGGCAAGGGCAAGGCTACCAACTAACTTGTCTCTTTTATGTTTTTAATATTTTAATATTGTATTCAGATGATGTAGCAAGACTGGATTTGATTATGTTTAAGCTTAAGTTAGATTATGTAATAAGTCGTTATTTGATATTATTATATAATCTATTAAGTACTGTAGGTTGTGAGACTTGTGGGAATAATTATAATAAACCATTGTATATTATTCTAAATTAGATATTTCGTTATGGATGTGTGATTTTAGTTATTATTGTATTACCATGAGCACGTGATGAACCGAATTTGAGAGACCAAGTGGCGGTACCGGATTTGGGGACGTCATAGGTTGGTATCAAAGCTGTAGTTATAAACCTTAGGAACGAGTGTCCTTAGACTATAACTTAGGCGAACTTAGAAGTTTTGAAGGAGATAAAACTCACATAGAGTTTTCCCTAGAGCAAGATTTAGCGTGTTATGAAATGTAACTTCATTCTATACAATGAACTTATGTTTTATTTAACATTCTAATGGATTTGCTTTTTGTTTGTCTTGTGTTTGTGATTGTAGGATGACAGACACATGTCTACCTAGTAGAGTGGCAGAGGAGGATCCCAGGGATATACATGTAGTATACGAGGCACCTCTAGAGGCTACACCAGTGCAGGCTGTTGCACTGTTCGAGTCTGACGACGAGGATGAGATTGAGATAGAGTCTGATCCAGA
This sequence comes from Panax stipuleanatus, assembly GCA_020205555.1. Lineage (NCBI taxonomy): Eukaryota > Viridiplantae > Streptophyta > Magnoliopsida > Apiales > Araliaceae > Panax > Panax stipuleanatus. The sequence continues at coordinate 133,464 of JAINUT010000724.1, forward strand.
GGAGGAATCGATGGAGGACGAGCCGATGGAGGATGAGCCAGTAGAGGACTCTGATGAGGCTACTGTAGAGGAGCAGATGTTAGGCGAGTATGAGGAGCGGATCCTAGAGTTAGACTGCAGAGTACAAGAGCTAGAGGAAGAGGCCAAAGAGAGAGAGTCTGAATTCCAGAAGATGAGGGACGAAGACCACCAGAGGAAGCTGGCCATGCAGGAGTTAGAGGTGGAGATTGTCTACCGTAGGGAGGCAGGGATCCGGATGGGGACTCTGTTTCACAGGTCAGTGGCTAGGAACGTGGCTATAGCAGGAAAGTTGGAAGAAGTAGAACAGAGAGAATTGAGTGAGAAGACTGAGAAAGAGGCACTCCGTACTCAGCTAGAGTTGGAGGTGATAGATAGGATACACTTCGAGGAGAAGTGGGAAGCGGCCAATGAGAGAGCTGACGACCTAGAGGACGAGGTCAGGTGCAAGAAGAGAAAGATGAACAAGATGGGGTATATGTTCCATTCAGCTTTTGAGAGGGTGATTGATGGTGTGTACCACTACCCGGCAGAACAGGGACAGACTCTACATACTTTGAGTCGAGAGCTGGTTGCGTATATAGCACAGTTAGAGTACAAGAGCGCTGTGGAGTGCGGGATGATGTGATAAGATTTCCTTAGATGGTCTGGTGGTAGTTTAGTAGAATTTATCTTTACGTGTTGTACATACTATGTTGTAATCCCAATCTTTTATGTAAGACGTGGGATAATGATGTGAACCCCGTGTTAGCTTTTGTTAGAGGGGTAGTATGGTAGTAGGTTGGTATATTCCCCGTCTTTTGTGATATTAGGGGATATATGTGATAACATTTATAGCAGTATGCTAGGGAAATCATGTAATGAAACGATTTGGCATATGAATATAAATGGAGTTTATTTCAGGAATGTGTTACAAATTTTTTTCCTTTAGTATTAAAAGAAATACTTAAGTAATATACTTGAATAATAATAAAATGAAAACTTGTGATGCAGATAATGCCGCCCAGAAGTAGATTGAATGCACCTGAGGAGTCAGTGAACAATGAGAGGGAACAAGTTGACCCGATCCAGAAACTGGTAGACTTGTTAGGAGAAACCTTAAGGGGAAGTAACAATGAACCCGTTCGCCCAAACCCTCAGACTGTGCCAGTAACAACCTTTAAAGACTTTAAGAGTGTAGGACCCCCGGAGTACGAGGGAACTACCGACCCAATCGTCGCACAAACATGGATCAAGGAGATCAAAAAAGCTTTCACTATAGCTAGCGTAGGCGAAGATCAGAAGATAGTGTTTGCCACGTACATGATGAGGGGAGAAGCGAACTACTGGTGGGAGGCTAATCAACAAAGAGATGGAGAAGGGATAATAGCTTGGGATAAGTTTAAGACGTTATTCTTCGAGAATTACTTCCCGAAGAGTATGAAGAATAGGATGGAGGTGAAATTCCTAGAGTTAAAACAAGGTGAGATGACGGTGGCGCAGTACACGACTAGGTTTAACGAACTAGTACGATCCGCAGAGCACCAGGTTGGGGATGAAGAGAGAAAGGCTAGGCGCTTCGAACAAGGGTTGAAGCCAGTGGGTGTTCAATAAGGTATCAGTTCTTCAAATTGATTCATTTGCAACATTACTGGAGAAGGCAATCATTGCAGAAGGTGGCAGTGAGGCCTTAAGTCTGTATAACAAAGAGAAGAAAGGAAAGAATGCTGGAGGAGAGAATCGTACTGGAAGAAGCAGCAGTGGAGGAAGTAATTTGGGAAAGAGAAAGTGGGAGAATAACAACAACAACAACAAAAACAACAATAATCAATTAGGGAATTTTCGTGGAGGTTTCAAGAAGACGGCTGAAGGATGCCCAAAATGTGGGAAGAATCACCAGGGTGAGTGCTGGAAGGGACGTGGCACTTGCTATAACTGCGGACAGGAAGGGCACATCTCGCCTAACTGTTCGAAGCCAAAGAAGATCCAAGGGTGTTTTGATTGCGGCTCAACTGAGCACCGTATTAAGGATTGCCCAAAGAAGGGAAGTGGCGGGGGTAGCAATCAGCAAGGAGGCAACAAGCTGATGATTAGCGGGCCGGCACAATCCAACCGCCCAACCGCCAGAACCTTTAACATGACCGTCCAGGACGCCGTGGCTGCGAAGGACGTGGTGTCAGGTATAATCCCAATCAATGATATAAATGCTTATGTATTATTTGATTCGGGTGCCACCTGTTCTTTTATATCTGAAGAATTTGCTAGTAAACTTAATACACCCCGAGAACGGTTAGAAAATCTTTTGATCATAGAAGTTGCTAATAAGGAAGCAATCCTTGTAGAATACGTTTATCGGAATTATCGCGCAAACATTAGAGAACATGAACTGAGCATAGACTTGATTCCTATTAGATTAGGAGAGTTTGACGTGATACTGGGAATGGATTGGTTATATAACCATGCAGCGATAATTGATTGTCAGAATAAATGTGTGAACCTTCAGACTCCGAGTAAGTCTAAGGTAGTGTTTTATGGTAGCTCATCTCTTAAGCAATCGTGTTGCGTTACGATGATGCAGGCCAAGAAATTATTAAGGAAAAGATGTGTAGGTTATTTAGGTTACATCATTGATACTCGAAAAAATGGAGTAGAAATTAAGGATATATTCGTAGTGAATGAATTTGAAGATGTGTTTCCGGACGATCTGCCTGGTCTTCCGCCAGACAGAGAAATCGAATTCGTAATAGACTTAGCACCTGGAATGACACCGATTTCGAAAGCTCCATATCACATGGCGCCAGTAGAAATGAAGGAATTGATGATACAATTGCAAGAATTATTGGATAAGGGTTACATTCGACCGAGTGTGTCTCCTTGGGGAGCACCAGTGTTATTCGTTAAGAAGAAGGACGGATCGATGAGGCTCTGTATCGATTATCGAGAATTGAACAGAGTAACGATCAAGAACCGATATCCGCTACCAAGGATAGACGACTTGTTTGATCAACTAAAGGGAGCAAAGTGTTTCTCGAAAATCGACCTGCGAACAGGATATCATCAACTGAAAGTGAGGAATGAGGACATACTAAAGACTGCGTTTTGAACCCGTTATGGACAGTACGAGTTTTTGGTAATGTCATTTGGATTGACTAATGCTCCGGCAGCATTTATGGACTTGATGAACCAAGTTTTCAAGCCATACTTGGATAAATTTGTAGTGGTTTTTATCGATGACATTTTGATCTACTCGAAGACAGAGGAAGGACACGCCGAACATCTGAAGATTGTTTTGGAGGCACTAAGGAAGGAGAAGATGTTTGCAAAATTTTCTAAGTGCGAATTTTGGATGGAGAAGGTTCAATTCTTTGGCCACGTGGTGGATAGGAATGGAATCTCTGTAGACCCTGCGAAGGTTGAAGGAGTAAGTAATTGGGAACAACCGAGAACACCGACAGAGGTAAGAAGTTTTTTAGGGTCAGCTGGGTACTATCTAAGATTCATCCAAGATTTTTCTAAGATAGCAACCCCGTTGACCAATTTGACTAGAAAGAAGGTGAAATTTGTATGGACCGACAAATGCGAAGAAAGTTTTCAGGAATTAAAAAGGAGGTTGAGCGAAGCACCTGTGTTATCATTACCAGATAATGCAGGGAAATTTTGTGGTGTATAGTGATGCATCGCACAAGGGACTTGGCTATGTGCTTATGCAGCACGACAAAGTCATTGCATATGCATCACGACAATTGAAGGATTACGAAAAACGATACCCTACTCATGACTTAGAGTTAGCGGCAGTAGTTTTTGCGTTAAAGATATGGAGGCATTATTTGTATGGGAAAAATGTGAGATATACACGGACCACAAAAGTCTGAAATATATCTTCACACAAAAGGAGTTGAATATGCGGCAGAGAAGGTGGTTAGAATTAATCAAAGACTATGACTGCGATATTCTTTATCACCCGGGAAAGGCAAATGTGGTTGCCGACGCTCTGAGCAGGAAAGGAAGGGAGAAGTTGTTTAATTTGACGACTCAGGAAGAGTTGATAAGAGAGATGGAGAAATTGGAAATAGAAGTGCAAGGACCAAAAAAGTCTGGTGAGAGGTTATTTGTAGTGGAAGCTCATCCGACATTGTTAGATAGAGTAAAGGAAGCCCATGAAAAGGATGAAGAGTGTGAGAAAATCCGAAAGAGGATCACAGAAAATGAGGAAGAGAAATTTCGAATGGATAAAGACGGTATTTTGAGATTTGAAGAAAGAGTATGGGTACCATCGGTAACTGAGTTGAGGGAAGAGATTTTGCACGAAGCACATAATACTACATATTCCGTTCATCCGGGAGGCACTAAGATGTACCGAGATTTGAAGCAACATTTTTAGTGGCCTAATTTGAAACGGGAAGTCGCAGAGTGCGTCAGTAGATGTTTGACTTGCCAACACGTTAAAGCAGAGCATCAACGGCCGAGTGGTTTACTACAACCGTTAGAAATACCAGAGTGGAAATGGGAGCATATTACAATGGACTTCGTGGTAGGACTTCCAGTTACACAGAAAGGTTATGATGCTGTTTGGGTTATCGTGGATCGACTAACGAAGACCGTACATTTTCTACCAATCAAGATCCGCTACAGTTTGAATCAGTTAGCGAGCCTATACGTAAAAGAAATTGTTTCACGACATGGAGTACCGGTATCTATTGTCTCTTATCGAGATCCGAGCTTCACGTCTAATTTTTGGAAGAGTTTGCAAGAGGGAATGGGAACGCTGTTGAGGTTGAGTACCGCTTATCATCCTCAGACAGACGGACAGAGTGAGGAACAATACAAACGCTGGAGGACATGCTTAGGACTTGTGTGATGGGTTTTAAGGGAAATTGGGACGACCACCTACCCTTAGTCGAATTTGCGTATAACAATAGTTACCATGCGAGTATCGGCATGCCACCGTATGAAGCTCTTTACGGAAAGAAAGTGTAGAATGCCATTATGTTGGGACAAAGTCGGAGAGCGACGAATACTCGAACCAGAGCTAGTACAACAAACCGCAGACTTGGTGACAGTGATAAGAGCCAGATTAGTAGCAGCTCAAGATCGCCAGAAGAAATACGCAGATTTGCATCGGCAGGACCGAGACTTCAAAGTCGGCAGTTTCGTATTCTTGAAGGTATCTCCATGGAAGGAAAAAATCCGTTTTGGCAAGAAAGAAAAATTGAGTCCAAGATTCATAGGACCGTTCGAGATGCTGAAGCGAGTGGGCGAAGTAGCATACAAAGTTGCGTTACCACCCGAGTTGGAGCACATCCACAACGTGTTCCACATTTCCGTGTTGTGACCGTACAAGGCCGACTACAAGCACGTGATTTCTTACGAGCCCATTCAAGTGGAGAAGAACTTGGCGTATGAAGAAATTCCTGTCCAAATACTAGATAGGAAAGAGCAAACTTTGAGAAATAAAATTATATCTTCTGTAAAAGTACTTTGGCGTAACCACGATGTCGAGGAGGCAACGTGGGAGTTAGAAGATAGGATAATGAGGGATTATCCCCATTTATTTGTGTAACCTTGTAGCAATTCCGGGACGGAATTTTTATAAGGGGGAGAGGATGTAATACCCGAGAATTTCCATCTATTATTAAATGAAAATATTAATGGAAATGAGAATTTATTTAATATAAATGATTTTGTGTTATGAGATGAATTAATTCAATTAAATAAAATTGAATAATTATAATAATTGAGAAATTAATGGAGTTTACGATAAACTCATTGATAGCCTTGTGTGGCACAGTGACGTAATATAAGAATAATTATATTAATTTAAGCAAACAGTTAATCTATATTAATTGTAGAATATTAATTAATTATTGTGGAATATTAACTTTGATTGATTAATAATATGTGATTATTATTATTGCAAGAAATATAATAATAATAATGAGCAACATGTCTATAATATAATAAGATTTATATTTATATACTGTGCGTGATAAATGAGCAATGGTTGTGAAAATTAATAATTTCATTAACTAACGAGGAATAGATTAATTAATATTGTTGTTAATTAATCAATGAGATGAATAATTTATTTATTTGACATTATGAATAATAAAATAAATAAGTAAGTTATTAACGTAATAAGATTACATTAATCGTTACGTACAAGTATATTTAAACTATACTATATGATTGTACATAGTAAAACTATGTGTTTTGATACTTGAGGTGTAAACATGCATTATAATGCTACTTTTTGTGATATTAGCATGTGTGGGTATTCATACAATAAAGTTCCTTATTAGATATGAAAGGTAGTGTGACACTAGTATATAAATAATTAATAAAGTTCCTTCATTCATTGAATAAGGCAAGATGTGTTGTGACATTTAAAATAGCCTATGTGACCATATGGTAGGTATAATACATTAATGTCTACTATATGGAATATTAAAGTATATGAATAATTAATATTAATAATTATTTCAATAACTGACATGGATGGGATAGTGAGACTTATGATAATGTGATGTGTCACAACCCAATTATATAATAATTTGGTAATATCAAAATGTACATGGATTATATGATGTGAATAGAAATATACCCCCAACTTGCTATTTTGTAATATCATTACCTCAATTAGAGTCCATGAATACCCCTAAATGAATTTAAACCTAAGAAATATATACATGCTTATTTAACTCAAGTATCAACCATATGTACATGAAATGTTATTCTTGAAATGCTGAGATATAAGTATTGTCCCATATTGAGTGTCCAAATTTCCCCATCTCTTCTCTCACGTGAATAGCCAATGATCTAAGCTACTCCTTCATCATTTCTCTTCCTAGCTAGCATTGAGGGTGATAATGATAAGGGGTGTGGGTTGAGGTGGTGGTTGAACACTATTCCATCAACTCCCCTCAATCCTCTAGTTCTTCATTTCCCCCATTGTTTCAAACCTTGGGGCAATTGCTTTGTATGGATATTGAATTCTCCTATAAATACCAAGCCTCTCTTCATTTTCTATGTTGCTAAAAATTTGTGCTAAGTTGATATAGAGAGAGTATTGTGAGTTTATAATCTGAATTTGAGAACAAGTCTTGTGCAAGTTTGAGCTCAAGAGGTATAACCTCTAAACCCATTTAAATTTCAATTCATAGAGATTGCATGATATTGTTGAAATTAGTGTGTGATAAGGTGCTAGCATAAGTTGTTAAGTATATCTATGTGTCAGGAATGTAAAGTGATGGTAGGCAAGCATGCTAGCTAAGTACATTATGAGAAATTCTGAAGCTCTGCAATAACAGAACATCTTCTGGTCTGGAACCAGAGCCGCGCGTCCGCGCGTCTCCCTAATACAATTTGGGCGCGGCCGCGCGCCACTTGCAGAAATTGTTGATAATTTCTATTATATCTTCTGACGTATTGAACATGTTGTACTAGTAGGGTATGCTTATAACTCACATTAACATATGGAATAAGGTTACTAGGTTATAGCAATCCATGCTAGTTGTTTAGTTGAATATTTCAAAGAAAACTTAAAGTTATGAAAAGAGGAACTTGGATATATAAATACCATAATAGTATTCTGACTTTTGAGACATGTTAATATGACTTAGAAACACATGAAATGCATGCTAACTTATGTATATGGGTTCCGTGATACATTATAAACATGTGAACCTAACTAGTGCACATTTCTAACAAAAGCGTATAGTTTGAAAACAAACTTTGATAAATTATATCCATGTTGATATTCTGACCATACACGCATGTTGATATGGTTTAAGAATGCACGAAAGGCATGCTGACTTGTTTAGATATGTTTCATAGCATGACATGAGCATGTGGACTTCGTTTGCGAACTTTACTAAGTGAAAGTATAAGTTTGAAACGTAAATCTTAACATGTTATTGTAAGTTTCATATTCAAATATTTATGGACACATGTGATAGTATTCTTATACTCACTCACGTATCATGCATGCATATATACCATGATTAGTTGCCGTGATTCAAGTTTAGCATAAACGAAGAATGTTTTCAACTAATAACTATGATAGTCACATGTATGGAATGTGAATACTCATAAGTATGCTTAATATAAATACCTTAAGTGCTTACAAGGAGAGCATGCTAGATGTTGTAACATCATGACCTTGAATGGCTTTAAATTATTGAAAGTGTTGACTTAGAATCTATTGCATGTATGTTTGGAACGAGGAAAGGTTGTATACAAACATAAAAGTATCATTTAAACATGTATACATGCTACGTGATATTATATGAAGTCACTTGAACCCGATTTTGATGATTAACTTATGAGAATGACATAACTTGCTAAAATAAAATATATTTAGTATTGATTGTAGTCTTATGTGATATTAATAATATGCGAATATGTTTGCTAATTGTGGTAGTCTCACATGATAGTAACGATGTATGAATATGATCAACTTGAGAAAAGAGAAAGTTAAGAATAGAAATTTGATACTAAATAATTGTGTAGCCATGGTAAAACTTAGCTTGTGTGTTGATCGTATATTCGAAGATATAATGTGAAGTTAAATTATATGACTAATGAATATCATATATATACGTAATTGTATTACGATAGGAATCCGAAAGTGTTGGCTAGCTTTACGTGAGTAAACTACGTATAAGGCAAGTATCCTCAACCCTTGCAGTACTTTATTCAACGGATATCGTAAGCGAGTATCTAAACCTTATCTCTTTGGATACAAGTATTCTATCTTTGTATATTGCGAACTAGTTTCCTACTTAATCGTTTGAATTGAATTAGCATACTTGAACTCTTATTTCATTAAAGCTATTATTCATGTTGAACTTAGTATTGTTCTTGAATATTGTGAAAGTGTCTATGTCATTTGATTCGGCTAGACTTATATTATTGAAAAGTGACCCAAACTAATTGATTGGTGCGGGATCTTGTATTTGACTGAGAAGAACAACCTTCTTTGAAGGGAATATATAATTGTCGGAGAACCGACGTGCACACTTGAGTATGATTGATTGTTATGCATAACGATGGTGCTGTAGGCTGATCACCTGTTGTACCTGTTTTTGTTGGATTTTCAGTTTAGTACTGTCAATTCTAGTAGAAGTTCATAGTCCTTAGTGACTGCTCAGTATTCAGTTATCTTGAAATTTTGAATTGATTTATTATTGAATCACATTGATATTATTCTGTCCTTAGCGACTATTATTGAAAATTATTGATATTCTTGTTATCCTTGAATTATCAAACCTTGTTATACCCTTTCGAGAATTAAGAATTATATCACTTACCCTTATTGTATATTACTTGCTGGGCAATTTGTGCTCATTCTTGCTTTTCCTAAAACATTTTAGTTAGAGCAGAGCATGGCGAACCTTCAGGCGTTGATAATGGCAAGGGCAAGGCTACCAACTAGCTTGTCTGTTTTATGTTTTTAATATTTTAATGTTGTATTAAGATGATGTAGCAAGACTGGATTTGATTATGTTTAAGCTTAAGTTAGATTATGTAATAAGTCGTTAATTGATATTATTATGTAATCTATTAAGTACTGTAGGTTGCGAGACTTAGGGGAATATTTATAATAAACCATTGTATATTATTCTAAATTAGATATTCCGTTGTGGATGTGTGATTTTAGTTATTATTGTATTACCATGAGCACGTGACGAACCGAATTCGAGAGACCAAGTGGCGGTACCGGATTTGGGGGCGTCACAAGCTATATGTAAATAGATTAGTGGTAGACGGGCGTGTGTATGTGTAGGATTGTAGTAAGTACGTAAGGTTAAAATATACTTATACGTACATAATTATTCTAAGAATACGATAAGAAAGTAAGACGAAGGTTCTAAGAACCAAGTTAGACAACAATATAACCTTTATTATTACATTGAGAATGTGTGGATACATATAACTAATGAGTGTGATCTCTATGGTTAATATAACTGTGTAGGATTACACAAAGTGCAGAGATTCTTAAGTAGTTAAGTCGTAGTTGTTAAACTACGAATCAGGCAAGTCTTTCAGTTCCTATTTGATATATGAATTCAATAACTTTTAATTGAATTATATTATGATGTGATAATGTGAACTTATATATATGAGATATAAATGAGATTGAAAGTTGATCTTTGATGATATACTTGTTATGTGAAAAGTAGCATGCGTAGAAAATATATATTGTTTATAAATGCATGAACTGAGTATGATGTTGTATGCTATGTGATGCATCAAAACTGTTAGAATTGCTGAGCTGTCAAGCTCACTCTTGCAAATAACCACTTTTCCAAGTTAAAGACTTACGATAAAGACTTCAGTGCTTCTTGATTGATAAAGATAAATAGTATCGCAATGAAGAATACTGCTTAGATTATTACTCCAACCATGTTTAGGTTCTAGTCGTTGTACTTGATAGTTGTTTACGAGGTTTAATGCTTGTCGTACTATAAAGATGTATTAGATAATACATAGAGGATATTAAGTTAAGATGTAAACCTTTATACGGTAATTCGAATATAGTGAATCATATTATATAGTTGATTCAAGAATTATAACTGATTCAAAGTTATGGAATCAATAAGAAGATATTATTCAAAGGATATTAAAAAGTTTAAATTATTCTGCATTTTAGTAACATCGAATATGATGTAAAGACGAGATCTTGGATATGAATAGAATTTATATTCTAAATTATAATAAACAAAGTTGTATTCTTTTACTAATGATTAAAAGATATAATAGTTCGACGTTAGTAGTATCGTGACTGCACTGAATTCGAGGAAAGTGAGGAACCCGGATTTGGGGGCGTCATAGGTGGGTATCAAAGCTGTAGGTTATAAACCTTAGGTGAGTGTACCTTAGACTATAAACTGAGAGAGTGAAAGATAAGATTAAAATATATCTAAATGAAGATTCAAAGAAGAATCTTGAAATATCTAGAGAATGAGAATCAGGAGTTTCCTAACTCCGGTAATAGAAATGATTAAGACAATGTCTATATGACAAAAATAGTGAGAATGAACTCAAATGGAGTTTTGTTGATAGTAGGGAAAGAACCCTGAAGTAAAGTGATGATCACGACGTGATCAGATTGAACTATGAAATGATAGATAGTCTGTAACGACTAAGTGTGTATAGCTTGATGCTATAAGTGAGTGTACTATGAAAAGTACGAGATAAACTCATGAGGAGTTGTATATGGTGAAACTTAGAAAGCTCGTAACAAGTAAGTAATAGAGTAAGATAGAGTTAAGTGTTGGAATTTCATTGAGGACTCATGTGATGGCTTAGTTGTACAAACTTTTGTATGGGCAGAAGTTTTGTGCTTGCACTGAGTGCGTCACATTGATAATCGTTGGAATGTTAGTGTCGCAGTATCATTATACATATAGCGGAAAGGTGATTCTTTTCTCATATTTATTTTGATAGATAGAGATTTCTAAGATATAATTAGATAATATTAAGATTAGGTGCGAGTTCTTAAGACTCATGCCTATGACAAGTTCGTGACTCATAATCGTATGGTGGGACACCTCAGTGAATGGACGATTTGGGTCTGACTAGGATAAGTTCCTCAACCCATATGATTGTGGTAAATTCCTGAGCTTCCATGGTATGGTAAGTTGGTGAACTGTACTGAGAATAGATATAGTATTAAGAGTATTGATATAGTGAGCATTGATGGTGGTAAGAGATTGTAGTTGATGGAGAAATTTGGATTTTTCTAAATCTTCTAGCTATGCTAGATTTTCAAAATTTATTGACTTCGTGCTAGTGTTTGCACTTCGATTTTCTTGAGAAAAACATTGGGTCAAGTGACTGAACCAATTAGTTTTAAAAACAATACCGTTATTCGTATGTCTAAGCTAATTATTTCGGCTAAGACAAAAATAATTTGAGAATCTTTCAAAATGTATTTTGACCATGTGCATCATTTGATATGGTGTATGATGGTAAACGATGGAGTCATCAATGCAATCGAACCTAGTGTCATAAGTGATCGTAAGATCGCCAGCCCATTATGGTATGATGTAGTATGACAAAGTCACAAAATGACGAAATCTTCAACGTACTATTAAGTGGGTGCGGCATTTTAACATCATAAAATGATTTTTGGTTTTCTTTCAAATTATGAAAAGTTGACTAAATTATTTTGATTGATGTCCGAATTGTTGATAAGAGTCTAAGCTAATTGATTCAGCTAGGCAATTGTTGAAAAGTGATTATAGAATTCAAGCATTCTTGTGTATTTGTGCTAAACCAGATTGCTCTGGTGCGGATGTAGAAGTTGAGAAGCTGAGTTGAACAATCCTATAACGGGAACCTATTTTCGGAGACAGTGGTCACGAACATGACTCATATAGTCATTACAACACGCTACGTTGCGACCCAACGTAGTAGTACAATAGGGAAACCACCTAGTGTACGTGTGGAGGGTGTTTTCAGTCCTTGTGATTGATAAACATTCTAGTTTACAGTGTGGAGACTCATGTTGAGACATTTGTAAATGTGGAAGAGTTCACGGTCTTGTGTGACCCCTCAGCATAATCTAAAATCTGAGTTATTCATACTACTTTCCGATTATTGAAAAATCATGGAAGATTCTTATTCTTCTGAAGGATGAATGTAGTAAGTAGAATGATCCTTAGAAAGGAGATAATGGTAGAATACGATTGAGAAGGTTATAATAATAAAAACTTCCAAAAAGAGAATGAATAAAATTATTTAAGAGAATATGTAATATTCGGAATGGCACCGAGTAGAGGAGGTTTCGGTGAGTCCGAGGATAGAATCTTTATAAGGGGGAGAGGATGTGAGAACCCGAATTTTCAGATATTATTAAATAAGGATTTAATAAATAAAATTCTTAAATCGTGAGATGGGTTCGAATAAAAATATATATATGTGATATGAGGTATGTGGTATTTTGTTACATAGGGTTATATGAACTATGTAATAAGTGATTTTTGTGATTAATAAATATATTATTAATATATATCGTTAATTATCGTAGAGACGATTCAGTGGAGATAAAGGAAGTGGATAAATTCCTATCGATATTAAATAATTTATAGAATTATTTTATCATAGTAAGTTGGTGACATAAAATATCCTTAATGTATAATCACCATATTCTTGTGTATGTGTATTAATAACTAGTATGTTATTAATAGCACTTAAGCTATCCGTAAATAGGTTTGGATAGTGAAGCATGAGTTAGTTAAGGAATTAACTAATAAGAATAAATATGAGTTAATTTAAGTTGGGAGTTATATTATGGAATAGTATAATGTGAATATTGAACCTTAATTAACGGTGATAATATAGTACAGTGTTTAATTTACTTGAGTAAATCAATAAGTGTGTGGAATATGTAATTATAGTTGATACTTTTATATTACTTAGAATAGTAATATGTGAGAAAGTCTAATGTGCGAATAATGTTAAATATATATATATATATATATATATATATATATACACGTTTTAAAGGGAGATGAAAATCATTATATCTTTAAATTAATAAATGAATATTTGAAGAAATTATTTTGGGAACAATTTATAGAAAAGAAAGAGAACTAATTATTATATATTTCTAATAAAGTGTATTAAAATAATTTTTAATATTGAGTTATTTTAATAAAACGAGGAAATGTTATTTTTGAATAATAATATTACCTTATATGTTTTTGTATGAGGTGTGATTGGTTAATATAGTAAATATATTAAAACGTATTTGCTATATGTAAATAAATTGATGGAAACAATTTATTTTAATAGAAAATAAACTTACTATCTATTTTCTATATATAATATATGTACATGTGTTGTACATGTAATTATTCAATATTATATTATATTATAATATCTTGAGTCAATAAATAAAGTATTTTTTAATAATGAATGTCTTTATTCGGAGAAAACATAATATTTATGTTATGGCAAAATACATAATTTCTAATGTATTTTTCAAGGGAGTTCAATTAATGAAAGGAAACTAAGCTAGTTTAATATATTAAATAATTTAAGTTATTATTTGATCGTGAATATTATTATTTGAATAATTAATAGAGTATATATTAATTATTATAAGCATAAAAGTTATACTTATTATAAGTATAATTAATTGAAGTAATTTAGCATTTTAATAGCTTGAGTTATTATATTACCGTAAAGGTTATATAGAATATTTGAATATTTCCATTCACGATATATTTATATATGTGAACCTTGTGACTTAATAGTTATAAGTAAATTGAACATGTGGTGGAAATAAATAAGTGTCGAGAATGAGAATAAGCTTAGTGTAAGCTTGTGAGATATGCCTTGTGTGGCACGATAATAGATTCGATAATGAATTGATTAATTCAAGGATGGAAGAATTATTAATTAAACAATTAATCTATATTAATTATTATTATAGTATGTGGATTTATTATTATGGCTAGTGATAGTATAATAATAGAGAAATCGATTATAAGTATAATCGAATTTGTAATTATTAAGTTGATGAGGAATGAGATATACTGTCTTATTATATTAATTATTGTTATGGACAAAATACTATTATCAATTAATTATGTGATAATATGTTGATTAATTATTATTTTGAATAAATAGTAAATCAATGAGAGAAGGATTTATAAATATAATAAGATAATATTTAATCGATGAATTATTTCAAACAAATATGCGATAATTAAACCGTTAATATATGCTAGCTATCTATATATTATACATATAGTACAAGGTGACTATACTATATATAGAAACCATGTATTAAGATTGATTAGATTGTGAAAGTTACATGAATATATCATGTGGTTATGTGACAAAATTATACGTGAGTATATAATAAAATAATATATAATGGATATATTGTAAATAATTATTGAATTTAATAATAGAGGAGACAATACACTGTGATGGTACCCGATAGAATTATATCAGTAAGATAAAATGTACATGGATTATATGTTGAATATATGTATCCCTACTTGCTACATTGTAATATTAGTTATATATTGAAAGTACATTGTGACTCAAATTATAACCTAAGTATATGTTATGTGTATAATAATTTAAGTGTTGTGTGTTGCTAGAATGCTGAGTATGTGCATTGTCCCATAATGAGAGGCACATTTCCTTCTCACGTGAATAACTCAATTACTAGTCTACTCCCTATTGCTCTCAAACTCAGCATTCCATAGCAAATGATGAGCAAGGGTGAGGAATTCATGATGAGTTCCAACAACTCTCACCAACTAATTGCTAACCTCCATATAATTCTACAATCTATTGGTTTGATTTGGGAGATTTGCATTTGTCTAGGTATTGATTTGGTTATAAATATGAACTCTTCTCCTCCATTGTTCATTGCTGAGATTTCTTAAGTATGAGATTGAGAGCATTTATATATATATATATATACATTAGTAATATCATTCTAGCAGTAGGAGATTTCAGTAGCAGCAAGTTCATTTGCACAACAAAGGTATAATCACATTCTCATGTCCTTCATGATTACTCTCTTAGATTTCTTAAATTCTGGATAATAGTTGGAATTCATGATTTTTATTGGATAGTGTTAATTAGTTGTTATATAAGCATATAAGCATGTTTAAACTAGAATGTGGTTGATTAGAACCAAATTCGTGAAGAAATTTGGTGATATGGGCTGGAACCTGCCGAAGCAGAAGACATCTCTATATCTGGCCGGCCAGCGGCGCAGCTGCGCTAGTTTTATGCTGGCCAGCGGCGCAGCTGCGTCGGGCCGTGAAGCTTGAAATTTTTTTCTACAGTCTGCTGCAGATTTTGTTAAGAGATAGTGGCCAAGATAGCTTAAGCAAGCATATTAATGGATTTAACATGCCTATATGAGAATATTAACATGACATACACATGTGTTGCTATGTTTACATGCACGAGTGATGAAATAACTTGTGGTTTTCAAAATGAACTTAGAGTTTCAAAAAGGGACTTTGACATGTTATATTTATTTTAACATTCTGACCCTTCAAGCGTATGAGTACGACTTAGAAATACATGATTCGTATGTTCACTTGCGTAGATAAGCTTCATAATGAAATACGAACATGCAAACCTCACTAGTAGCAAAAATATAAGTTTTACAAAATGAACTTTTGACATGTATATACCAAGCTAACGTTCTGATTTTGCAAACATATTGGTATGGTTTAAGAATGCATAAAGAGCATGTTAACTTACATACATATGTTCCACAATGTAATGTGAACATACGAGCCTTATTAGTGAGCTTACTAATGAAAATATAAGCTGTGGTCGTGCACATTAACATATTACCTTGAGATTTGGATTTTGATGTTTATAAACATATGTAATAGCACTCTTGGACTCTCTCATGTAACATGCATGTATATACACCATGACTACATGTCGTGAAACCAAGTTTAGCATAAACGAAGCATGTTTTCAAACTAATAACTATAATAGTTACATGTATGAAATATGAATATTCATGAACATGCCCAATATGAGTTACATGAATACTTTATGTGTTTAAAGAGCTAGCATAATGAACTTTGAGATGTTCATGACCTCGAGTGGCCTTAAATTGTTGAAATATTGACTTAGGACCTATATCATGAAAGATTGAACTTAGAAAGGTTAGACAATCATGGGAGTGCCTTTTTATAGGTATACATGCTATGTCAGATCATAGATTAATACTTGAATCCGATTTCGATGGTTAATAAAGTATATTTGCTTTGTTATGGTCTTATGTGTTAGTAAAAATATATGAGAATGACTAACTCAAAGGATGGACTACACTAGCTATGATACCTGAGAATTTCCATCTATTATTAAATGAAAATATTAATGAAAATGAGAATTTATTTAATATAAATGATTTTGTGTTATGAGATGAATTAATTCAATTAAATAAAATTGAATAATTATAATAATTGAGAAATTGATGGAGTTTGCGATAAACTCATTGATAGGCTTGTGTGGCACAGTGACGTAATATAAGAATGATTATATTAATTTAAGCAAACAGTTAATCTATATTAATTGTAGAATATTAATTAATTATTGTGGAATATTAACTTTGATTGATTAATAATATGTGATTATTATTATTGCAAGAAATATAATAATAATAATGAGCAACATGTCTATAATATAATAAGATTTATATTTATATACTGTGCGTGATAAATGAGCACTGGAGAAGGTATTTAACGTGGCTAGGGTAGGGGAAGACCAAAAGACAGCGTTTGCGGCTTTCATGCTGAAGTCAGATGCTAGCTTTTTGTGGCAGGCTAACAAGACTCGAGAGGGAGAGGGAGTCATCACGTGGGAACGTTTCAAGGAAATGTTCTACGAGATGTACTTTCCAGTGAGTTCGCAGGACCAGATGGAGGTCCAGTTCCTAGAACTTAAGCAAGAAAGAATGACGGTGTTCGAGAATGCCGCTAAGTTTAACGAGTTGGCCAGGTTCGCTAGTTACCAGGTCAGCACTGACGCTAGTAAAGCGAGGAGGTTTTAGAGGGGACTGAAGCCCTGGCTCTACAGCAAGGTTTCCATGTTCTAGCTGAATACCTTTGCAGCGGTGCTGGAGAAAGCCATACTTGCTGAGGGAGGAAGCGAAGCAGTGACGAAGTTCAACCAAGATAAGAAGAAGAGGAATGAGGTAGAAACCAAAACTGGGGGCAGCAGCGCTGTGAATCAGAAGAGGAAGTGGACTGATAATACCTCTGCTGTGAGTCAGCAGGGAGGCCATCAGAAGAGGAAGTTCGAAGCATGTGATACATGCGGTAAGAATCACATTGGCGTGTGCATAAAGGGGAAGCGGGTGTGCTTTAACTGTGGTCAGGAAGGCAACATTGTGCCTAATTGCCCAAACCCAAAGAAGGGAGCTTGCTTTACATGTGGATCCAAAGATCACATGGCTCGCAATTGCCCGAAGAAGCTGACGGCAACAGGGAGCGGAGGGAATGGAAGCGGCAGTACCGTTACTATTGCTGCACCATTGCAAGCTGTTTGACCCACTGTACGGACATTCAATATGACGGTGCAAGATGCTGTGCAATCAAAAGACAAGGTGTCAGGTATTATTTAGGTCAAAAGTATAAATGCATATGTATTATTTGATTCGGGTGCTACTTGCTCATTCATATCTGATGATTTTACTAAAATCCTAGACTTACCTGTAGAGGAGTTAGTTTACCCTTTGAACATAGAGATTGCGAATAGGGAGGTTATTCCTGTTAAGAGCATTTATAAGAACTGTAGATTGGACATTAAGGGTCAGGAGCTTAGAGTAGATTTGATTCCGATAAAACTTGGGGAATTCCACGTCATACTAGGTATGGATTGGTTGTTCAACCATGGGGCGATAATCGACTGTCAGAAGAAGTCGGTGAACCTTACAACTCCGTCAAAGTTGGTGTTCTATGGTAGCAAATTGCCTAGACAAATGAGTTATCTGACGGTTATGCAAGCCAAAAAACTTCTGACGCAAGGCTGTGTAGGATATTTAGCCTACATAGTAGATACGCGTAAGGAAAGCCCGAAGGTGGAGGAGATATCGATAGTTAAGGAGTTTGTAGACATTTTTCCAAGCGATTTGCCAGGACTTCCGCCAGATAGGGAGACAGAGTTCGTGATCGATTTAGCGCCAGGAACTGCTCCGATTTCAAAGGCTCCATACCGAATGGCTCCAGTCGAGATGAAGGAACTGATGGTTCAACTGCAAGAACTGTTAGACAAGAAGTATATCCAACCAAGCGTTTTGCAGTGGGGAGCGCCTGTTTTGTTTGTTAAGAAGAAAGATGGATCGATGCGTCTTTGCATTGATTATAGGGAGTTGAATAAAGTTACGATCAAGAATAGGTATCCTTTACCTAGGATCGATGACTTGTTTGATCAACTGAAGGGTGCGAGGTACTTCTCGAAAATTGATTTGAGAAGAGGGTATCATCAGTTGAAGGTGAGAAGAGAAGATATACCGAAAACGGCTTTTAGAACTCGATATGGTCATTACGAGTTCTTAGTGATGTCATTTGGTCTCACGAATGCCCCAGCTGCATTTATGGACTTAATGAACTGGGTGTTCAATCCATTTCTGGACAAGTTCGTGGTAGTGTTCATAGATGACATCCTGGTTTATTCCAAGTCCGAGGAGGAACATGTTGAACACTTACGACTAACCTTAGAAGCACTGAAACGAGAGAAGATTTACGCTAAATTCTCGAATTGCAAATTTTGGTTAGAACATGTGCAATTTCTTGGCCACGTGATCGACAAGGATGGTATTTCGGTGGATCCGTCAAAGGTTGAGGCCGTAATGAGTTGGGATCAGCCGAAGACGCCGTCTGAAGTGAGGGCTTTCTTGGGATTGGTAGGTTATTATCGTAGATTTATACAAGACTTTTTTAGAATAGCAACTCCATTGACGAATTTGACTCGTAAAACAGTTAAGTTTGTTTGGACGGAGAAGTGTGAGGAGAGTTTTCAAGAGTTGAAGAAGAGGCTGAGTACTGCGCCTGTATTGTCTTTACCGGATAGTTCGGGGAATTTTGTGGTATATAGTGATGCCTCACATAAAGGATTAGGCTGTGTGTTGATGCAGAGCGGCAAAGTCATTGCCTATGCATCACGTCAGCTGAAGGATTACGAGAAGGGGTATCTGACCCGTGATCTAGAATTAGCGGCAGTAGTGTTTGCCCTAAAGATTTGGAGGCACTACTTATATGGAGAGACGTGTGAAATATACACAGATCACAAGAGTCTGAAGTATATATTTACCCAAAAGGATTTGAACATGCGCCAAAGAAGATGGTTGGAACTGATTAAAGACTACGATTGTGAGATACTTTACCATCCGGGTAAAGCTAACGTTGTTACCGACGCTTTGAGCAGAAAAGGTCGGGAGAAGCTGAACGTGTTAACTGATCAGGATAGGTTAATAGAACAGATGGCTATATTGGAGTTGGAAGTGAAGTTTTCTAAAGAATCGGATGAGATGTTATTTCAAGTAACCACTGGTTCTACTCTAGTAGACAAGGTGAAAGAAGCACAACTTCAAGATGAAGAATGCGGGAAAGTACGAAAGAGGATAACCGATGGCGAAGAATTCAAGTTCAAGATCGATAATGAAGGTCTGTTACGATTTGAAGGTAGAATATGGGTACCGCCAGTACCAGAGGTCAAAGAGGAGATTATGAGCGAAGCTCATAGTTCTAGATATTCTATTCACCCCGTGAGTACGAAGATATACCAGGATCTCAGGCATCATTTCTGGTGGTCGAATATGAAGAGGGACGTTACTGAATGTGTTGCGAAGTGCTTAACGTGCCAGAAAGTCAAAGCAGAACACCAGAGACCAAGTGGACTGCTGCAACCGTTAGAAATTCCAGAGTGGAAGTGGGAGCACATCTCAATGGATTTTGTGGTAGGTCTTCTAGCGACTCAGAAGGGATTTGATGCGATATGGGTTATAGTGGATTGACTGACGAAGTCAGCCCACTTTTTGCCGATCAGGGTTAAATACAACTTGGATAAGTTGGCGAAGCTATATGTGAAAGAAATCATTTCTCGACACGGTGTTCCGGTGTCGATTGTGTCCGATAGAGATCCGCGTTTTACGTCTAATTTTTGGAAGCGCTTACAAGAATGTATGGGAACGCAATTGCGAATGAGTACAGCGTATCATCCTCAGACTGATGGCCAGAGCGAAAGAACGATTCAGACGCTTGAGAATATGCTGAGAGCTTGTGTGATGGACTTCAAAGGAAGTTGGGGGGATCATCTACCATTGGTGGAGTTCGCCTACAACAATAGTCACCATGCGAGTATAGGCATGCCGCCTTACGAAGCATTATACTGCAGAAAATGCAGAACTCCTTTGTGCTGGGATGAAGTCGGTGAACGTCAATTATTGGGACCAGAATTGGTACAACAAACCGCCGCAATTGTGAAGCTAATCAGAATGAGATTAGTTGCTGCTCAAGACAGACAGGAGAAGTATGCCGATTTATATCAACAGAACTGAGATTTCTTACCAGGAAGTTTCGTTTTCCTGAAGGTATCTCCTTGGAAAGGGAAAATTCGATTTAGTAAGAAGGGGAAGTTGAGCCCCCGATTTATTGGACCTTTTGAGGTACTACGAAAGGTGGGCGAGGTTGCTTACGAGATTGCATTACCTCCGGAGCTCGAGAATATACATAATATCTTCCATATTTCTGTGTTAAGACCATACAAGCACGATTATAAACATGTAATAGAATATAAACTTTTGCGATTTGATAAAGACTTAACATATGAAGAAGTGCCTGTTCAAATAGTTGATAGAAAGGAACAAGTACTTAGGAATAAAGTGATACCTTCTGTTAAGGTAATCTGGAGGAACCACAGTGCTGAAGAAGCCACGTGGGAACTCGAAGATGTTATGATGAAATCTTATCCGCATTTATTTGCTTAGTTTTGTGTAACCCCTTATGTACCGATTCTGAGGACAAAATCCTTTTAAGGGGGGAAGAATGTAATAGACAGAATTTTTTTTTGTGTGTGATTCTAGGGACAAAATCTTTTTAAGGAGGGAAGATTGTAACGATTGAGATTTTTATATTTAATTTTAAATATTTATTGAGTTAAATAAATATTTTATGCGCTTTATTTATTTAGTGAAATAAATAAATTATGTGATTTATGGAAGTGATTTAATTAAGTGTTATATATTAATTAAATGAATGTGTAATATTTATTTAATTGATGTATATTTATTTTATATTATAGTTCTAATTTAATTGAGAGAATTAAATTAGATGATTTAGTGTTACATGAATTGTAATTAGAAAGTAATTATAATCATGTGACAAATTTTATGTGATTAATTGATGCTAGATTTTAATTGATTAAATTAGTTGATTAATATTTAAATGATTAAAAGATGACATTAAAGTATGTTTTAAAATGATTTGTTAAAATAAAAGAAAAAGGATTTTAAATGATTTTAAACAAACAAGGCCTTGCATTTATTTTTAAATCTATTTTCCAAACAAGGCCTTAGCTAATAATCTGTTTTAAATAAAGGGTTTGCCAAACATGGCCTTATGGCTATTCAAATTCAAATTTTATAACTGTTAATTTAATTAAATTATTAAGTATTAGTTAATACGTATATTATTGATACATCAGTTATATATCTATATACTACGTAAGGAAAAAAAAACTACGTTAGTTTATTATATCCTAAGTTTAGCTAAGAACAAAGAGAGGAAAGAATAGCAGAGAAGTTAGAGAAGAGAAGAAAGAAGAAACTTGTGAAGGCTAGAGTTAATCTTTGTATTCTTCTCCAATCATAAAAAAGGTAATTACTATCTTATAGTTTTAAAGAATTGTAATTAGTTATTCTTCCTTGTTTTGAGTTTCTGTAAATTTTAGTTTTCTGTTAATTTCATAAAATTATAAAATCATGAATTTAATATATGTATTGTATCCACGTGTTGATTGTAGTAATTGTATGACATAAGATGATTTTCAGAAATCAAATTGATTGTATAAACATGTTCTAATGGAGGATATGTGTTCTTATGAAATTTATATATTTGGTTGAGTTTTAGAGTAAAAGTTATGATTCAATTGTGTGTCAATATGCCTATTTGGAATATTTTCGTAATGCTATCTTCAGTCATGATAATAATGCATGTATTGTAATTTAAATTGGTAGAGAATTTGAATTACAGAGAATTATTTTGAGGAAATATGAGTTTTATGAAAAATATCAAATTTGATTTCTAAAACTTTTGATTATTGTTGTTTAGATGGTTTATGTGTTTGAAAACATGTTATATGTGTGTATTGTCTCAAGTATGTGCTATACATTGTTCTAGTAGCTTGTAATTATCGGTTGTTGGCTTGTATGGGTTGTTCGGTAAAGTAGAGAGCCGTAGTTGTCTGCGTCTGGCCGAGTTGCTGCACAGCTGCGCCGGCAGCAAGGCCAGGAGCAGCGCAGCTGTGCCGCTTGCCCTTCCCAGATCCTTTCCCTGCGCAGCTGCGCCGGTACCAAGGCTGCTGGCTGCGCAGCTGCGCCGCTGGCAGTGCAGAGGCAGTGAGTTGGTTTGATTGGATTGTGCAGTCTTATTTGATAGCCTAAATTAAATTGGTTATGATGATGAGCATGTATTAAGTGACTATAACATGTTGTTAACATAAATTTGACAAAATTATATTTAGAAAAGAAAAGAGGTTTGAAAAACCTTTAAAGTATGATTTGAATGATTATTTAAATGTGATATGTGATTATAATTTGAATAATTATAATCAAAAGTAAATGTTTAATTTAAATTATAATTTTGTTAAATTATAATGAATAAAGGTTGATTTATTAGATGTTAATTTAAATTATAATTTATGTAATTGTAATTTAATAAATGTATGCTCAATTATAGATTATATTTGATAATTGCATGATTAATTATAATTTGTGTAATTACAATGCATGATATAGTTTAATTAACTATTAATTATGATTTGGTGATAATTTAAGAGGTAATTATAATTGAGTAATTATAATTAGATTAAGTGTTTAAATTATAATTGTTTAATTATAATTTAGCTAAATACATAATTAATTTATTTATGTGACTACGGATGTGATATAATTAACTATGTGATAGTTGATTATTATTCTTAGAGTGAGTTAACCATGAGGGTTAACCACTTATGTGAGTTAGTTATGTGTTAACTGATTTAGATTATTATAATTGAATGTGTATAGGAAGTTAAGTACGTGGTTGAGTTAAGTAGCTTGCGCGTAAGGCAAGTCTTTTAACCCTAAACTTGTTAATTCTATACAATTTCTTGAGTTCATATATTCATTGCTAGAATGTTATTTCCATTTCTGTATTGGACAATTATTTATTTAATTGAAATGATCTTGACTTATTGTTCAAGTAAGATTCAGTTATTATTTTAAATGCTTTAAGTTGATTCTAAAGTATATGTTAATTCACAATTATTTTATTTATGAATTATTGAAAGTCGATTCAACTAATCCTTAGTTGAGGAACGTGAATTCTAAATTCACCCTTGTAAGCTTATCCAAACCAAACTTTCTTTGGTGCGGACTTGAATTCAAATTACTGAGTTGAACAACACTAATTATTAGGGGAGGTTACTACGCATAGCGTTAAGATGTTTGTGCATAATACATGGTACAAAGGGCTGATCCCCCTAAGTACGAGTTAAGGTCCATAGTCTTATTGACTGTTAAAGGTTTAAATAGAAATATTTATAACCTAGGACAAGAGTTCAAATGTTTTATGACCCTCAGATAAATTCTATATTCGAATTTTAATGTTGATAGAGAATTATTATTCAATTCTTTATTATTGAAGTAAGCTAAGTTATTCGGATCTTTTTAAAGATATCCTTTCATGTATTTATTATTGTTAAACTCCAGTGAGCTGTTGTTTGCTCACTCTCGCATTAAATAACAATTGCAGTTAAGGTTGATAACGTTGATGCTCCGTCTACGAGTAAGGGAAAGGGAAAGCAAAGCAAGTGAAGACTTATTTTTTTATTTAATTGAGAATGATTGTAATATGACTTGAATGTTATATTTTTATTTCTGCACTTTATTATTTTCTTGTCAGGGTTAGAGTAACCCGGGATTATTTTAAAAAGGTTGTAACTATTGTTTTAAAAAATATTTTATATAAAGATTGTAATTTCTTTTGAGATATATTGGGTAGATGTTTGTTATTATTAGAAAGTGAACACCAAATTATGTGAAAACGAAGTACCCGAATTTGGGGGTGTCACAGAAATTAAGGATGGCACTCATATTGGGACAATGCTACTAATCACAACAATTGGGCAACATGTCTTACACATAACACTTATGTTATAATATATACACATTACATATCATGTATACACATTTCATTCCACATACTTAAGTTATAATGAATTAGAGTCACAACATCATTTCTAATGGGTAACTAAGTAATATATGTATCAAGTAAGGGTACATATATATTCACATATAATCCATGTACATTTTGTTAACACCGAATATAATTTCATTGGGTATTACTCATTATTACAGACTTCATTATTTCAATTATATTTACTTATTGAAATAATTAAGATTTATTTAGTCTAAGATAATGTTGCATAAGGTACATTTCTAATGTACATAACAATTCGTCACATTATTTATGTAATCAATGTGACTCTCCTCATTCTACCATATAGTTTCTATATTACATAGCTACCTTAAAGTGTTACACTCTATTTCATATCATTGCAATAGAAATTAATTTACATAATAATACTAATTAATTCCTTTAATTATTCATTCATTAAATTATTTAATGAATGCTCATTCTATTACTTTGCCACACTAGGCATATCTCACAAGCTTACATTAAGCTTATTCTCATTCTCAACACTTATTCATTTCCACCACATTACTTACCCACCACATGTTCAATTTACTTAGAACTATTAAATCACAAGGTTCGTATATATAAATATATCGCGAATAAAAATATTCAAATATTATTTATAACACTTACGGTAATATAGCAACTCAAGTTATTAAAATAACTTAGTTTTCTTTTATAAATTAAACTCTCTTGGAAATACATTACTAATTATATATTTTGCCATAACATGACATAAAAATATTTGTATCATGTTTTCTTCCACTATAGGCATTAATCATAATAAAATAACTTACTCATTTTCTTAAGATATTATTTTAATATAATATCTAAGTATTATTGAAATAATTATATGTACGACACATGTACACCCTTTATAAAGAAAATAGATCATAAGTTTATTTTCCATTATGATAAATTATTCCCATCAATTTATTACATATAGTAAATATATTTTAATATATTTACCATATTAATTAATCATACCTATTACCTCATATAAAGAAATATAAGGCAATATTATTATTAAAAATAATATTATCTCTTTTATTAAAATAATTCAATATTAGAAATTATTTTAATATTCTTTATTAGAAATATATAATATTCATTTCTCCCTTTCTATAAATTGTTCCCAAATAATTTCTTTAATCTTTTATCTTAGCCATATTATAATTATTAATATAATACCTCCGTCTCTAACTAATATTCATTTATAAATAGATTGGTTCCCTTCCTTGATTACTCACTTATCTTCCACATATTAACCCTATTATATATTACAATACTATGTAATATATTAATAATATTAAAATATTCCTTTTATTTTCTTAGGTTAAACACAAATATTAATTCACCGTATTATGTAAGTGAACTAATTCTTTCTCATTCTTTACCATTGCCACACGAGGCTATATATTATTCGATTAACCAATATTTATACTTATTAGTTAATTCCCTTAACCAACTAATTCATGCTTTACTATCTCAATCCATTCATGGTTAGCTTAAGCACTAATAATAACCTATATTACAATCATACTAGTCACTAACATATATACTCAAGAAGATGGTGCTTATTCGTCAAAGATATTTAATGTCACCAACTTACTATGATAAAATAATTTAATAAATTATTTAATATTGATAGATAGTTTTATTCACCTCCTTTACTTCAACTAAATTATCACTACGATAAATAACAAATATATATTAATAATATATTTATTAATCACAAAATCACACATTACATAGTTCATATAACCCTATGTAACACAATACTTCCTCATAACACACATATATATTTTCGTACCCAATACATGTCTTAAGAATTTTATTTATTAAATTCTTATTATTAATCATTCATGAAAATTCGGGTTCTCACATCCTCTCCCCCTTATAAGGATTCCGTCCTCGGAATCACCGAAACCTCCTCTACTCGGTGCCATTCTAAATATTACATATTCTTTTGAATAATTTTATTCATTCTCTTTTCGAAAGTTTTATTATTATAACTTTCTCAATCGCATTCCACCACTTTTTTCCTTTCTAAGGAACATTCTACTTACTACCTTCATCCTTCAGAAGAATAAGAATCTTTCACGATTTTTCAATAATCGGAAAGTAGTATGAATAACTCAGATTCCAAATTATGCTGAGGGGTCACAAGACCGTGAAGTTTTCTCCAAGTTTACTAATGCTTCAACACAATTCTTCACACTACAAACCAGAGTGTTTATCAATCACAAAGACTGAAAACACCCTCCACGCGTACTCTAGGTGGCCGTCTTATTGTACCACTACGTTGGGCCACAACGTAGTGTGTTGTAACGACTATATGCGTTACGTTCGGAACCATTGTCCCCGAAAACATGTCCCCTTTATAGGGTTGTTCACCTCAGCTTTTCAACATCTAAATTCGCACCAGAGCAATCTGGTTTGGCATAAATACACAAGAATGCTTGAATCGACATCAATCTAAACATATCAATCCACCTAACTGACCTTTTTCATAGTTCAAACTAAAACCAAAAATTCTTGTATGACGTCATGATTTCGTACCACCTCAGTCGTACGTTGAAAATTCTGTAATTTTATGACTTTATCATACTACATCATACCATCATGGACAGACGATCTTACGATCGCTCCGGACACTAGGTTTAATTGCATTGATGACTCCATCGTTTACCATCCTACACCATATCAAATGACGCATATGGTCAAAAATACATTTTAAAAGACTTTCAAATCATTTTTGTCTTAGCCGAAACAAATAGCATAGACATACGAATAACGGTATCGTTTTTAAAACTCATTGGTTTAGTCATCTGACCCAACGTTTTCTCAAGAAAACCGAAGTGCAAACATTAGCACGAAGTCAATAAATTTTGAAAATCTAGCATAGCTAGAAGATTTAGAAAAATCCAAATTTCTCCATCAACTCCAATTTCTTACTCCATTACTTCATCGTTCTATCAATCTTCAATACCATCAATGCTTACTATACAAAAACTCTTAATTCTTGATATATAGTATATCTATTCCCAGGATAGTTCATCGAACTTACCACACCATGGAAGCTCAGGAACTTACCACAATAATATAATTTTAGGAACTTGTCCTAGCAATACGTAGTCCAAGAACCAATCAGGGACTGTCCATACGCTTTGGGGCTCAAAAATACATATGATTATGAGTCACAAACTTATCATAGACATGAGTCTTAAGAACTCGCACCTAATCTGAATATTATCTAATTTAATCTTAGAAATTTCTATCTATCAAAATAAACATGAGAAAAAAATTACTTTTTTGCCGCATGTATAATGACAGCGCAACACTAACATTCCAAAGATTATCAATGTGATGCACTCAGCGTAAGCACAAATCCTCTGCCCACACAAAGGTTTGTACAACTATGTCGTCACATGAGTCCTCAATGGAAATCCAACACTTAACTCTATCTTACTCTTAACTTTCTCTTTGGTCGTTACGAATTTTTTACATTTCATCATATACAACTCCTCATGAGTTCATCTCGTACCATTTCATAGTACCTTCTCTTATAGCATCAAGCTATAACCACTTTGTCGTTATAGACTATTTATCGTTTCATTGTTTAATCTGATCACATCGTGATCATCAATTTACCTTAGGGTTCTTTCCTTATTATCAACTAAACTTCATTCGAGTTCATTCTTATTATCTTGGTCATATTCGTCTTATAGACATCGTCTTATCATTTTTATTACCGGAGTTAGGTAACTCTTGATTATCATTCTCTAAATACTTTAAGATTCTTCTTTGAATCTTCCCTTATATATATTTTAAATCTTTTCTTTTTCTCTCTCAGGTTATAGCCTAAGGTACTCTAACCTAAGGTTTATAACCTACAGCTTTGATACCAACCTGTGACGACCCCAAATTCGGGTCTCTCGATTTTCTCGGATCCGGTCCGCCACGATACATCTATCGCGGAACTAATACATCTTTTATTCAAAACTTAATGAATAAATTTCACTTATTACAATATAGAAATATAATTTCTCTTCATATCCAAGATCTCGTATGATGACCTTAAACCTTTATAAGTTTTCAAATCTCGGTCATATACCATCCCTGTCTATACATCATAACTGATGCTACAAAAATGCGGAATAACTTAAACTTTTTCAATCTTCCTTGAATAAAATCTTTTATTGATTTCAAAATTTTGAATCAATTACATAACCTTGAATCAATTATAAACTATGATTCACTATGTTCGAATTACCGTATAAAAGTATACATCTCCTTTCGAAATCCCAATGAGTTTTCATAACACAACTTATAATTTCAACATGTATAAAACATTGTAATCTACTATCGTATACATTTTCTAGAACCTAAGCATGGTTCAAGAACATATATTTAAATAAACTGAAATCTTTGAACTCTATCACGTAGCACGTAACCTTTATCATGAGTCCTTAACCTGCAAAAGTGGTTATTTGCAAGAGTGAGCTCGACAGCTCAACAATTTTAATATTTTTCATGCATCACATAGCATATAATTTCATACTCAGTCATGCATTCACAATTAATTAATATCTACTACACATGTTACTTCTCACATAACAAGCATATCATCAAAGATCAACTTTCAATCTCATACATATCTCATATACAGTTTATATATAAGTTAACATTCTCATGGCAAAATACAATTCAATTAACAGTTATTGATTTCTCCCTTTCTATAAATTGTACCCAAACAATTTCTTTAATCTTTTCTCATAGCCATATTATAATTATTAATATAATACTTCCGTCTCTAACCAATATTCATTTATAAATAGATTGGTTCCCTTCCTTGATTACTCACTTATCTTCCATATATTAACCCTATTATATATTATAATACAATGTAATATATTATTAATATCAAAATATTCCTTTTATTTTCTTAGGTTAAACATAAATATTAATTCACCGTATTATGTAAGTGAGCTAATTCTTTCTCATTCCTTACCATTGCCACACGAGGCTATATATTATTCGATTAACCAATATTTATACTTATTAGTTAATTTCCTTAACCAACTAATTCATGCTTTACTATCTCAATCCATTCATGGATAGCTTAAGCACTAATAATAACCTATATTACAATCATACTAGTCGCTAGCATATATACTCAAGAAGATGGTGCTTATTCGTCAAAGATATTTAATGTCACCAACTTACTATGATAAAATAATTTTATAAATTATTTAATATTGACAGATAGTTTTATTCACCTCCTTTACTTCCACTAAATTGTCTCTACGATAAATAACAAATGTATATTAATAATATATTTATTAATCACAAAATCACACATTACATAGTTCATATAACCCTATGTAACACAGTACTTCCTTCCTCATAACACACACATATATTTTCGAACCCAATACATGCCTTAAGAATTTTATTTATTAAATTCTTATTATTAATCATTCTTGAAAATTCGTGTTCTCACTGTTTATAACGAGATAATGCTCCCAAAATGGGTTATAACTTTGAATAATCAAAGAAACTTCGCTTTAAATAGAGAATCAATGGCTTATAACTTGCACAATGTAAATGTAGGGTTTAAGAATTTGCGTAATTATAAATAAGATATGGATAAAGAACTTTCCTCGTGCGTTCGCTAAACAATTACCGCACACGTTCACCAAATATCCTACATATACCATTAGGATCACCACATCAATTAGCTACATACATATTAACCTCATAGATTCAATTCCCATCTTAGTTGAGTTTATAACCTTTAGCTTAAGGTCTAACCATATTAATCAAACCACATAACACGAATCTAAAAACTCACTAATATATAACATAAGGCTTTTAGCATTCAAATCACATTTCCAACTCTTTCGAACATTTAGCTTCAATCATTATATAACTTGTTTAATTCATAGTTTGAAATCACCCTACGTTGTTCTAAAATGTTATTACAACCTGTAATGCTCCCAAATCCGGGTACTTTGAACCTCGGACCTAGTGCGTCACGATACATCATCTTCGTACATATTCTATAACTACTACAGAATTTATAAATAAAAATTGTTTATACCATAAGCTCTTACAACATAAGACAAGGTCTAACAACCTTAACTTAGATACGTACCTTTAAAATCTTCAAAAGGTTTACATAAATAATTTACATCAAATAACTTAATAGTTAAAGGTGCACAATAATCTATTCTTGTACTTGTCCTTGCATCTGTCTTTCTTCGAACATTCGTCTTACTTGAAAATATTATTATGATATAGCAAGAGTGAGAAACTACTTTGCTCAGCAAGTTTAAATACAAAAAGATATATCATGATTGAAAAGGAATAAACTTTCAAGTTTTCAATAATGTATAATAATTGTGAAAGAATATGAATCAAATTTTAATAATTGAATAACTGAATCAATAATGCTGAATGGTCAGCAATGACCAATAACAAATTTAATTGAACATTATGGTAATCAAGGTGATCAGCCTTTCATACATGATGAACATATGCAACTTGCACTTATTGCGAATCAATAATCATAGATGTGGAATAATTGTCAATAATTAATCCACTAGCATGCTTGAAACATAATAACTCGAGTTTGAGTTTGGAAAACTTACATGTATCGTCGATTACTGCTACGCAATCTATTATAATCTGTTTATTGAAAAGACCTATCATTGTTAAGATTGACCTTTCAATTAGCATTACATATCTTTATCTCATAACATTACTATTACTTTAATAATAAGCTAGCTAACATTTAGCCACGTAATCAAACATTGAATAATTTTTTAATTTATTAGTAATATTATCATCCCTTAATAATATTACTATTACTTAATCATCATCTTAAACTCTTGTCTAACATTATCAATCCTTTAATAATATTTTAGTCACTTAATATTATTGACCACTTAATAATATTTAATCAATTAATAAAGTCTTAATCATTTTCTAATATTATTAATCACTTAATAATGTTTAATCACTTCTTAACATTTAATAAAATCTCAATCATTCACAAATATTATTAATCATTTAATAGTATTTTAATCACTTTCTAATATTATTAACCGTTTAATAATATTTTAATCACTTACTAACATCTCAATCATTTATTAATATTATTAATCATTTAATAATATTTAATCTATTATTATTAATTATTTAATAATATTTTAATTTAACTTTAATCTAATATTATTAATCATTTAATAATATTTTAATATAACATTATTAATCTTTTAATAATATTTTAATCATTTATTAAACTCATAAATAATTAATTTTAATTATTTACCTTTACTAATTCATTTATTTAATAAACCTAAAATGCATGTCGACGTCGAAAAAAATCTTGGTTTCTTTTCCTATGTATTTTTATCCTTTATGTTTTGTATTGAATTTGATTGATCTGAGGGTGAGATTTTCAGGAAAAGACAGATACATAATGTCGACGATTTTTAAAAGATTTATTTTATCGATCCGAATTAGACAGAGTCGTCAGTTGGTATGAGTTAAAGTGTTGTACCTGAGACGCCCCCAAATCCGTGTAACATCGATTACAGGACATGGTGCTCACGGTACAACATACATCATCATCTAACTATATAAACTCCGAAAATAATAATAATAATAACTATTACATACTTATTCAAATAAAATCCCAAGTCTTTACAACTTTTAATAAACCAAAACTTAAACTTAGCGTTTCTTGCTACATAGCATCATATGCAAAAATATAAACTTATTACATAAAGAACTCTCAACATTTCATCTTAGACTTCCCCATTGTCCTTGCCCGAGCCCTCAGCCTTCTAATCCTTAACTGAAAGGTTTAAGCAAGAACGAGTACAAATTGCCCAGCAAGTATATAAAGTAGATTGACAACATACATCAGGAGTAAAAGCATCTGTGTGGCTATATCTCAACAGTTGAAAGAATTATCAAGTGTTTAACAAGAATATCAAAGATAAGAGTTTAAGAATTCTCAATATCATACTAAGGGGTGTTAAATACCCTGAACGTTACTTTGTTTCATCGAAAACCATCAGATGGCTTAACAATCAAATAGATTGTAAACAGTCTCTGCAAGTACTCCAGGTCATCAGCCTAACGTACCCTACATTGTGCACAAGTATAAAGTTTAAACAGCATAAGCATAAATGAGACTATATGCCCGACATCTGTTTGCCCGTTTATTTGGGTTGTTCATCTTAGTATTCATGTGAGACCGCACCAAAGCAATTTGGATTGGTAAACATTAAATAGCTTCAAAAGATTTGAATTAAATCATTTTTCATCAATAATAACTAGCCGAAAACAAAGGCTAGAAAACATACTTAGAAACAGTTCGATAATTACATGAAACTTATAAGCATAACTGTTAGAATAATAACTGAGTAATCATCGATAAGCTTGCAAGATAATTGAAGTTGTATAACTTCACAACAAAGGAACTTGCACGAATAAATAGCTAGCACAAGTCCAATACTTACCCTCACTGCGATAAAAATAAGTAAGGATTGAATAAATACCCAATAGAAATTAGGGTTAGGAAACTTTTCTGATACATCTACTATCTTAAAGCTAGCAATTAACCTTCACGTAACCTAATCATATGTGTCACGTTAAGCCATTAGGTTCTCGAACTCAAATTTGAAAGCTAATTGTTTCCTTTTATATTAATCTAAGTTATCAAGTAACACGTATTCACTTAGCATGCAATTAAATTACGTCAACATATTGCATCCTATAGGTCCACGGGTTAAATATAAGAATCTGGAAGAAAAAGGAAAATTTTGAATTCTGACCCGACCCGACCTGACCTGACCCGGATCCGACCCGACCCGGCCCGGCGTAGCTGCTCAGCCCCAAGCCGTACTACCGGCGCAGCTGCGCTACTCTACCAACCCAGAAGCCATCTTTAAACGGTGCAGCTGCGCAGCGTTAAGCCGTATGAACGGCACAGCTGCGCTGCTCTTCATGCCCACATAGTTTTTCATTTCGAGCAGCCTACTGCACGATTTAATTCCCATTAACGTAATGATGATATGACTCTGATAATTGGACACAACAATCTTCATGCAGCATAGTATTTTACAAAAATATAACCTACATGAACATGACACGTTAAGACCTCGATCCAGCAGCCTAGATAAGTGTGCCAGACTGCCTTCCAGACTTGGAAATTTTTTGCAAATTCCCAGAATTCTGCAGATTTTTATACCAACATGCTTGCTTACGAAATTCATAACTTGCACAATATAACTCCGATTCCTTTAAAATTTGAACAGATTGGACTTCATACAACATACTATTTTATAAAATTATTACATACACTAATCGGGTCATAGAAACCATGATTCTGAGGCTCCGAAAAACCCAAAAAGTCATGCAATACTAGTTTAAATCCATTTGACAAAAATCCATGATTTCGATTCTAGCATGCAATCTAAGAACTCATATTGTCCAGATCATCTATACTAACATATACACACATAACACAACTTTTAACTTCACTAAATTTCCATGATTCGAACAATTTGACATGTTAGTGGCATTTAATCAAACATATAGCATGCATAGCATAATTCCTTGATTCTCTATATAATTGCAACATGATTAAGTCTAGAATTTTCATTGTTAATACCCATATATCATCCACAAGTAGTAGCATGGCATCATAGAACCAACACAAAGCATTTACAATGACTATCCAAGCATTTTCTTTATTAGTTTCCTCAAGAACATAAAATAGGTTTCATGGCTTACCTCTTGGACGAATTTCTTCTTGTTTAACTCTGATAATCTTTCCCCCTTGTTAGTTCAGACTCTCCAAAACTCCAAAAATTGTCACAACACTCTAACTCTCATTCTCTTGATTTTTTTTCTATATTGGAAGCTTTTAACCAAAAGAGAAAAGAACTTGGACTTGGTGTGTATATATATATATATATATATATATATATATAGGTTGATTGAACTGATCTCCCAAGACCTTCCATGTCCACAATTCTTTAGTTACAAACATTAGTAACAATCCAATCATTTAGTTATGGAGTGGGGAGTTAGAAAAATGAAAGGTTTTGGTTTACTAAAACAAGTGTAACTCCCTCTCCCTCAATCATCTCGATAATACGTATACTCCCCTCTTGTCCCAATAAGCTGGTCACGTGGCCCCCTCCAGCTGATGATTTGCTAAAAATATTATTAATTTAATCATTTAATCAATTAATATATTATTTTGACCATTTTGCCCTTCGTAGCCAAACGTTTCGATACCTATATCGATTCGTACTAAAGTTGACGTTCCGAACGTCATGGGACTATCCATTTTATCAAATTCATCTCCGAAATTTGTGGTTGACTTTTTACCCGAAAAAGTCAACTAGTTGACTTTGACCAAAAAGTCAACCGTGACACATTTTTGTGGTTACAGTCTATCCTGACTAATTTCGACGTTCTGGACTCAAATACGCAGTCCGCGTCTCTAAATTCTGCTCCGAACTCTAACTCGTGCTTTAAAGCCATCCCACAAAATTAATAGAATTAATTTCATACTTAACCAATTTAAATAGTTGAATTAAACTGAACCAACCATTTAAATACTCCTCATCACATATCATAAAATAACACATGTATGTATAACACATATACATCTAATAAAAGAAAACACAAGAATTTTACATAAATTCGTTTATGGATAATTGTTAAATGACGTACAAAATCTCGGATATTACATTCACCCTCCCTTATAAGGATTCCGTCCCCGGAATCATTACACCTCAACAAAAAGATTAGGGTAATTTTTCATCATTTTCTCCTCGAGTTCCCACGTAGCCTCTTCGGCGTTGTGGTTCCTCCATACTACCTTAACAGAAGGTATTATCATATTTCTTAACACTTGTTCTTTTCTATCAATTATCTGTACTGGAACCTCTTCATAGGTTAAGTCATTCTCAAATTGGATGGGTTCATATTCTATGACATGCTTGTAATCTTTTTATAGGGTCGTAAAACTGATACGTGGAACACGTTGTGTATATGTTCTAATTCCGGAGGTAAAGCTATTTCATAAGCTACCTCACCGACTCGCCTTAACACTTCAAAGGGTCCTATGAATCCAGGGCTAAGTTTTCCCTTCTTCCCAAATCTCATTTTCCCTTTCCAAGGTGAAACCTTTAGAAACACATAAGTGCCGACGTCGAAGTCTCGTTGTTGCCGATGTTGATCAGCATATTTCTTCTGTCGAACCTAAGCTGTCACTAATCTCGCTCGTATTATTTTGATCACATCCGCAGTTTATTACACCAATTCTGGCCCTAGCAATTCACGTTCTCCTACTTCATCCTAGCACAATGGCGTTCTACATTTCCTTCCATATAAAGCTTCATAAGGTGGCATCCCGATGCTTGCGTGGTAACTGTTGTTGTATGAAAATTCCACCAACGGTAGGTGGTCATCCCAGTTTCCTTTGAAATCCATAACACATGCTCTCAGCATGTCCTCTAACGTTTGGATAGTTCTTTCGCTCTTCCCGTCTGTTTGAGGATGATACGCGGTGCTCAACCTCAGTTGGGTTCCCATGCGTTCTTGAAAGCTTTTCCAGAAATTAGCTGTGAACCGCGGATCGCGATCTGACACAATTGATACAGGTACACGGTGCTTAGAAACAATCTCCTTGATATAAAGCTTTGCTAACTGATCCAAGGTATATCTGATCTTGATTGGCAAGAAATGCTCTGACTTGGTCAATCGATCAACGATCACCCAAACTACATCGTAATCCTTCTGTGTATTTGGAAGTCCTACCACGAAGTCCATAGTGATATGCTCCCATTTCCATTCCAGAATTTCTAAAGGTTGAAGTAACCCGCTCGGTCTCTGATGTTTCGCCTTAACTCTCTGGCATGTCAAACACCTGCTGACGCACTCCGCGACTTCTCTTTTCATATTGGGCCACCAATAATGTTGGCGAAGATCCTGATACATCTTTGTGCTTCCCGGGTGAATCGAGTAACTTGAGCTATGAGCTTCCTGCAAGATTTCTTCCTTTAATTCAGATACCACTGGCACCCAAATTTTCCTCTCAAATTTTAATAATCCATCACCACCCACATTGAACTTAAGCTCCTCTCCATCTAAAATTCTTTTCCTCACCTTCTCGCATTCTTCATCGCTGCTTTGGTCTTCCTTGATTTTGTCCAATAGAGTTGGTCGAACCTCCATTGCGAACAACTTCTCATCTGACTCACTCGGACTCTTTACCTCGAGTTCCAATCTCGCCATCTCCCTAATTAACTCCTCTTGAGCTGTTAGCATTGCCAACCTACCATTGCCCTTTCTGCTTAGTGCATCTGCTACCACATTAGCTTTCCCCGGATGATATAAGATGTCGCAATCGTAATCCTTTATTAGTTCCAACCATCTTCTCTGTCTTATATTCAACTCCTTCTGCGTGAAGATATACTTCAGACTTTTATGGTCCGTGTATATTTCACACTTTACACCATATAAATAGTGCCTCCAAATATTCAGGGCAAATACTATCGCTGCCAATTCCAGGTCATGGGTAGGATATCCTTTTTCGTAATCTTTCAACTGACGTGACGCGTACGTAATAACTTTTCCATGTTGCATATGCACACAACCAAGTCCTTTGTGCGACGCATCACTGAAAATTACGAAATCACCAGTATCGTCTGGTAGAGACAACACCGGTGCTTCACTCAATCTTTTCTTAAGTTTCTGAAAACTTTCTTCACACTTCTCTGTCCAGACAAATCTTACTGACTTCTTCGTTAAATTCGTCAAAGTTCCTGCTATCTTCAAAAAATCTTGGATAAACCGTCTGTAATAGCCTGCCAATCCTAAGAAACTTCCTACTTCAGTCGGTGTCTTTGGTTGTTCCCAATTCTGCATCGCTTCCACCTTTGCTGGATCCACGGAGATTCCGTCCTTATCAATCACGTGACCCAGAAATTGAACTTTCTCCAACCAAAACTCGCACTTTGAAAATTTTGCGTATGACTTATCCTTCCTCAACGCCTCCAATACCAACCTTAAGTGTTTAGCATGATCCTCCTGAGCCTTGGAATAGATCAGGATATCATCTATGAACACGACTACGAATTTATATAAGTATTGCTTGAATACCCGGTTCATCATGTCCATAAATGCCGCCGGCGCGTTTGTTAATCCAAATGACATCACCAGGAACTCGTAGTGACCGTAACGAGTCCTGAATGCTGTCTTAGGAACATCTTCCTTCCTCACCCTCAACTGGTGATATCCCATCCTCAAGTCGATCTTGGAAAAATATTTTGCTCCCTTCAATTGATCGAGCATGTCATCTATCCTAGGTAACAGATACTTGTTCTTGATCGTCACTTTGTTCAACTCTCGATAGTCGATGCAAAGTCTCAACGATCCATCCTTTTTTTCACAAATAAAACTGGTGCTCCCCAAGGAGACACACTCGGTTGAATATACTTCCTATCCAATAATTCCTGCAACTGTACCATCTACTCCTTCATCTCTGCTGGTGCCATTCTGTATGAGGCTTTTGAAATCTTGGCCATTCCCGGTACTAAATCTATAACGAATTCGACCTCTCTATCCGATGGAAGTCCTGGTAATTCTTCCGAAAATACATCCAAAAATTCATTCACTACTGGTATCTGTCCCATCCCTACACCTACTTTCTGTGTATCAACGATATGGGCCAAATATCCTACACATCCCTTCCTTAGCAACTTCCTCGCTTGCATCATCGTCAGACAACTCGAGTGTCTCGGCAACTTACTCTCGTAGAATACTACCTTAGACTGATATGGAGTCTTAAGGTTTATACACTTCTTCTGGCAATCTATCATCGCTCCATGGTTAAATAATCAATCCATTCCTAGAATTACATCAAATTCTCCTAATTGAATTGGAATTAAATCCACTGGTAACTTATATCCCCTAATATCTACAACACAATTACTATAGACATGGTTAACGGGAATGACTTCCTTATTAGCGACTTCTATGTTCATAGGATATTCTAATTCTTCCTGGGGTAAGTTTAATCGTTAGGAGAATTCATGCTATACGAAGGAACAAGTAGCACTTGAATCAAATAATACGTAAGCAGATATATCATTGATCGGAATGATACCTGAAACCACATCCTTGGATGCGACCGCATCCTGAACTGTCATATTGAAAGTCCTTGCTGTTGGTCGATTCTGAGTTGGTTGTCCAGTAATTGTGAGATTTACACCACTTGGTCCCCTTCTTCCATTTCCTCCTGCTGAATTCTTCTTTGGGCAATTCCTTGCCTGATGGTCCAATGCTCCACAGTTGAAGCATCCATTTCTCTTTGGTGCAGAGCAGTTGGGAGAGATGTGCCCCTCCCGCCCGTAGTTGAAACAGACATTCTTTCCTTTTAGACATGCACCCGTGTGATTCCTCTCACACTCCTTGCATGTCTCAGTCCTCTTCTTTGCTTCCCCTGGTTTTCCCCCAGAGTTTCCTGAATTAAAATTGTTGTTGCTGCTGCTATTGTTGTTCTACTTCCTCTTGTTTGCACCACCGCTGCTGCTACCTTCCCCACGATTCCCTCCTTCATTCTTCTTCTTTTTCTCCTTGTTAAATTTCATTAGGGCTTCACTTCCGCCCTCAGTAATTATAGCCTTCTCCAGGAGAGTCGCGAAGCTGTTCGTCTACAACACCGAAAGTCTACTGTACAACCATGGTTTGAGACCCTGCTCAAACCTCCTCGTTTTCCTCTCCTCAGTGTCGACCTAATGAGGCGCGAACCTCGCCAGCTCGTTGAACTTTGCGGCATATTAAGGTACCATCATGTCTTCTTGCTTCAGCTTCAGGAATCGCATCTCCATACGGCTCTACATACTCACAGGGAAATAGTTTTCGAAGAAGATCTTCTTAAACCCTTCCCAAGGTATCACACCTTCTCCCGCCCTGGTTTGGTTTGCCTCCCACCAGAAATTGGCTTCACCCTTCAGCATGTAAGTGGCGAAGATTGTTTTCTGATCATCTCCTACTCGGGCGATAGCGAACGCATTTTCGATTTCCTTGACCCAATTTTGGGCTTCAATAGGTTCGGTGGTTCCTTTGAACTCAGGTGGTCCCGCGCTCTTGAAGTCTTTAAAGTGTGCCACTTGGGCCGC
Source organism: Panax stipuleanatus (assembly GCA_020205555.1). NCBI lineage: Eukaryota > Viridiplantae > Streptophyta > Magnoliopsida > Apiales > Araliaceae > Panax > Panax stipuleanatus. The sequence goes on from JAINUT010000724.1 coordinate 173,638, forward strand.
TGGAGGGTTATTGGTATTCGGGGTTCGATTCTGAAGTGCCCCAACTAACATGTCTACGAATTCTTGCATGAGGTTCGGTGGACCCCCAGCATTACCGCCTGACCCTTCTGGTACTTGTTGATGACGTCTTCCTCTAGCCATCTTTCTGTTTAAATAAACTTAGTGTTATCATCTCATAACTTATTCCTACAACATTTATAATTCTTATAAAAACTTAATCATCACATCACACATTTAAATAAAAGCATATTTATTTATTTAAAAATCATAATACCCAAGGTATTTAATCATCTTATGGCATTAAGCCATTTACATCATTTAAACCAAGATACTTGAAAAACCGAAAAATAAGTTTTATTTCATAGATAAGCGTTCTATACGCTAGTAGTAATAACTAATACTAAAGACCCCGCCTAATGGCGTCTTCATGCTCTTCATCCGCTATCTCCAGCACCAGTCCTCGGCTTATAACATGTCTAGACCAGTGCTCCTCACGTGGGAAGTGATACACCCTATGCTGGAACCTCCCATGTGCTGTCTTAAATGCGTACTTCATTCTATCTATCCTAACCTTCTTATCTCTTACTTCTCCTTCTAACTCGCCTGTTAGCTTTTCGGCCCGAACACGGCCTATCCTCTCATCTCCCCAGAATGTGGTAATGATCTGCTTGTCAGTTTGGAGATTATGAATCCTTGACTCTAACCCATTAATGGTTTGACCCAAGTGGGTCCTGATAGCTTCTTTCTCATCCTTTAGCCTATCTGCCTTTTGACCTGCTACTCACAGCTTGTCAGCCAGATCCCCGGTTCTAATTATCAGGTGGTGCACCAATGCCTCAAGCAATGCTGCAGCCTGCTGCTCCCCCTGATACAGCTCCTCTAACTCATGGACCTTGTTGTCTAATTCAGTAATCCTATCCATCAACTCATCTAGAAGACCATCCTCAGGTGCTTCCTCGGAGTCCTCCTCGAGCTCCTCTTCCTCTTCAGGATACTCCTCTGGGTCTGACTCAGCTGCTGCCTCAGCTATAGGCTCAGGTACAGCTGTCGCCAACTGCTCACTCACGACGTGAATATCTCTAACCTCCTCTTCTCCTGAAATCCTACAATCAAGACAAAGAACTCGATTAGTATTTTAAAATAGATATTGGTTTTCTTTTTAGAAAAATAGATTCGACATTACACTTAGAACTCTACGTGAGTTCATCTCCTTATCTCCTCCACTAACTTCCCTAAGGTTATAGTCTAAGGTTCCCCACCTAAGGTTTATAACCTACAGCTCTGATACCAACATGTGACGCCCCCAAATCTGTGTAACATCGATTACAGGACATGGTGCACACGGTACAACATACATCATCATCTAACTATATAAACTCCGGAAATAATAATAATAATAACTATTACATACTTATTCAAATAAAATCCCAAGTCTTTACAACCTTTAATAAACCAAAACTTAAACTTAGCGTTTCTTGCTACATAGCATCATATGCAAAAATATAAACTTATTACATAAAGAACTCTCAACATTTCATCTTAGACTTCCCCTTGTCCTTGCCCGAGCCCTCAGCCTTCTCATCCTTAACTGAAAGGTTTAAGCAAGAATGAGTACAAATTGCCCAGCAAGTATATAAAGTAGTTTGACAACATACATCAGGAGTAAAAGCATCTGTGTGGCTATATCTCAACAGTTGAAAGAATTATCAAGTGTTTAACAAGAATATCAAAGATAAGAGTTTAAGAATTCTCAATATCATACTAAGGGGTGTTAAATACCCTAAACGTTACTTTGTTTCATCAAAAACCATCAGACGGTTTAACAATCAAATAGATTCTAAACGGTCTTTGCAAGTACTCCAGGTCATCAGCCTATCTTACCCTACATTATGCACAAGTATAAAGTTTAAACTGCATAAGCATAAATGGGACTATATGCCCGACATCTGTTTGCCCGTTTATTCGGGTTGTTCATCTTAGTATTCATGCTAGACCGAACCAAAGCAATTTGGATTGGTAAACATTAAATAGCTTCAATAGATTTGAATTAAATCATTTTTCATCAATAATAACTAGCCAAAAACAAAGGCCAGAAAACATACTTAGAAACAGTTCGATAATGACATAAAACTTATAAGCATAGCTATTAGAATAATAACTGAGTAATCATCGATAAGATTGCAAGATAATTGAAGTTGTATAACTTCATAACAAAGGAACTTGCACGAATAAATAGCTAGCACAAGTCCAATACTTACCCTCACTGCGATAAAAATGAGTAAGGATTGAATAAATACCCAATAGAAATTAGGGTTAGGAAACTTGCCTGATACGTCTGCTATCGTTAAAGCTAGCAATTAACCTTCACGTAACCTAATCATATGTGTCATGTTAAGCCATTAGGTTCTCGAACTCAAATTTGAAAGATAATTGTTTCCTTTTATATTAATCTAAGTTATCAAGTAACACGTATTCATTTAGCATGCAATTCAATTACATCAACATATTGCATCCTATAGGCCCAGGGGTTAAATATAAGAATTTGGAAGAAAAAGGAAAATTTTGAATTCTGACCCGACCCGACCTGACCCGGATCCGACTTGACCCGACCCGGCCCGGCGCACCTGCGCAGCCCCAAGTCGTACTACCGGCGCAGCTGCGCTGCTCTACCAACCCAGCGTTAAGCCGTATGAACGGCGCAGCTACGCTGCTCTTCATGCCCAGACAGTTTTTCATTTCGAGCAGCCTACTTCACGATTTAATTCCCATTAACGTAATGATGATATAACTCTGATAATTGGACACAACAATCTTCATGCAGCATAGTATTTTACAAAAATATAACCTACATGAACATGACACATTAAGACCTCGATCCAGTAGCCTAGATAAGCGTGCCAGACTGCCTTCCAGACTTGGAAAATTTTTGGAAATTCCCAGAATTCTGCAGATTTTTATACCAACATGCTTGCTTACGAAATTCATAACTTGCACAATATAACTCCGATCCTTTGAAATTTGGACAGATTGGACTTCATACAACATACTATTTTATAAAATTATTACATACACTAATCGGGGCATAGAAACCATGATTCCGAGGCTCTGAAAAACCTAAAAAGTCATGCAATACTAGTTTAAACCCATTTGACAAAAATCCAAGATTTCAATTCTAGCATGCAATCTAAGGACTCATATTGTCCAGATCATCTATACTAACATATATACACATAATATAACTTTTAACTTCACTAAATTCCCATGATTCGAACAATTTGACATGTTAGTGGCATTTAATCAAATATATAGCATCCATAGCATAATTCCTTGATTCTCTATAAAATTGTAACATGATTAATTCCAAAATTTTCATTCTTAATACCCATATATCATCCACAAGTAGTAGCATGGCATCATAGAACCAACACAAAGCATTTACAATGATTATTCAAGCATTTTCTTTACTAGTTTCCTCAAGAACATAAAATAGGTTTCATGGCTTACCTCTTGGATGAATTTCTTCTTGTTTAACTCTGATAATCTTTCCCCCTTGTTAGTTCAGAATCTCCAAAACTCTAGAAATCGTCACAACACTCAAACTCTCATTCTCTTGATTTTTTTCTATATTGGAAGCTTTTAACCAAAAGAAAAAAGAACTTGGACTTGGTGTGTATATATATATATATATATATATATATATATATATATATAGTTTGATAGAACTGATCTTCCAAGCCCTTCCATGTCCACAATTCATCAGTTATAAACATTAGTAACAATCCAATCATTTAGTTATGGAGTGGGGAGTTAGAAAAATGAAAGGTTTTGGTTTACTAAAACAAATGTAACTCCCTCTCCCTCAATCATCTTGATAATACGTATACTCCCCTCTTGTCCCAATAAACTGGTCATGTGGCCCCCTCCAGCTGCTGATTTGCTTAATATTATTAATTTAATCATTTAATCAATTAATATATTATTTTGACCATTTTGCCCTTTGTAGCCAAACGTTTCGATACCTATATCGATTCCTACTAAAGTCGACGTTCCGGAGGTCATGGGACTATCCGTTTTATCAAATTCATCTCCAAAATTTATGGTTGACTTTTTACCCAAAAAAGTTAACCGGTTGACTTTGACCAAAATGTCAACCGTGACACATTTTCGTGGTTACAGTCTATCTTGACTAGTTTTGATATTCTGGACTCAAATACGCAGTCCGCGTCTCTAAATTCCGCTCCGAACTCCAACTCGTTCTTTAAAGCCATCCCATGAAATTAATAGAATTAATTCCATACTTAACTAATTTAAATAGTTGAATTAAACTGAACCAACCATTTAAATACTCCTCATCACATATCATAAAATAACACATGTATTTATAACACATATACATCTAATAAAAGAAAACGCACAAGAATTTCACTTAAATTCGTTTATTGATAATTGTTAAATGACATACAAAATCCCGGATATTACAGTACCAACTCAACCAAGTTTTGAAAGATTTTGCAATATGACCCAATTACTGGACTCTATTTAATTGTTCTTGAAAACTGAGATTCATAGAGTTCGTGGGCTTGATGAAGCGGGGGGAAGTGTTAGGCACCCCCCGTCTTCCGTGAAAAACGGTTACTGCGTCTTTTCAATTCCCTAATCATTACGTGTGTGTGTGCTGCAGATAATTGGGCCTAAGTGCTTTATTTGAAAGTAGTGTTGTGCTTCATTGGACCTACATACGAAGGGTTTGATTTATTTGAAAAGTCCATTTCCAGTCAAGTTATGAAAGTTATGTTTTGAAAAGAGATTTCAAACCCTTTCGCTCGCATAGGAATTGAAGCCTTTTGATATTTCCATTTTATTCCATATTCGGCTTGATTTTATTTTATTTTTGAGATGCGGAGCATCTTCGACAAAATAATATATACATAGGTGTCGGGCTCCTTTTGGACATGAAAGCCATCGAAGTGACCCGAGCACCACAAACAACGTTTGTACTATGTTGATACCTTAAATCCGAATAACCATTTTAAGATCCCTCTTATTTACATTTACAAAAAGGCTTGCAAGCTATGCGTACAATTCAAATTTATCCGTCATGAGAATCGGATCTAGATCCATGCCATTAATCGTAGATCCCGTGATTCCTAGGCTCACAGAGTATCAATTAAAAGCTTGAACGGTAGTTGTATTGAACTAGATTGCAAATTAAAATCTAGACGTCGCAAAACAAACGATTCATCAGTTAATTCCTTTGCATGCGCGTAGCCAAGCTTCCCGTTCCCTCTACATACAGAACTAGAGTCGCGTTGTTGCTTAATATTTACAAAACTAGAAAGAAAACTAGATTTAAATAAATCTTAGTCATTCTAGCTCAACGGTTCCAAATTTTCAACATTTGAACCAGTTAATAGTTAGATATGGCTAGATTTAGTTAAATCTAATCCACAAACTTTACATTAGTACAGATTTACATCAAATGAATATTTAAAACTAATATTTAATCACATTAAACAACTAATATATTTATATATATATATATATATATATATAATATTAAAGCAGGAAAAAATGGCCCGGATTCACAATCCAGACGTGACTGATCAATATATATATATATATATGCTTATATATATATATATATATTAAAGATGAAAAGACCACGGATTAGCAATCCAGACCAAACGAATTAATATAAATATATATGATTATATATATATTAAAGCAATAAAAAGCCACAGGTTAACAATCCAAGCTAAATGATACTTGTGTGTATATATATATATATATATATACTCATATATACATTAAAGCAGTTAAAAATTTTAGATCTGAAAAAATCTCACAGTGTATAGCGAGGAAGGCTTTAAACTGCTTTTGTAGCTTGAAAACTCTGTTTTCACCGTTTAAAACTTGATATGTTAGTATATATACGTATAAAAGTGTTTACAAAGAATAATATTGATGTTTGGAACACTGTTGGAAGAGTTAAGAGCTGAAACGGGTGGAATTTCCTCTCTTTTTTCTTTTTCTTTTTTTCTCTTTTTGGCTGATGGAGGGGTCTATTTATAGACCAAAGGAGTCGCAAGTCAACCCGCGGCAGCTGCGGGTCTACCTGTTGATGACCCGGGTGGACTTAGGCTAGTGGGTCCCATCATCTCGAAGTACGTGCAGTTCGACCAATGCACTGTCTACTTGAACCTTCATAACTTTCAATCCGGGAATCCGATGGAGGCTTGTTATACCTTTCCAAAAAGCCTTTTCCGAGAGCTACACTATGACATGGGATTTGATCTTTTTTGAATTCTAGAGTCCGTCAGTTGAGATGTTATATGTTGTTTTCACTCGAGATTAACGTTATGGTTCTGCATGTCCTTCATGGTAGTGATTTGACTTGATTTGATGTTGAGTTGGCTAAATGACCATTTTGCCCTTCCGGAGGTTATCTCTAGGGTTGTTGGGGCTTTCTACTGTTTCTCGGGGTTGTCTCCGAGGTTTGATCCCAGTCGATTCTGTTCTGCCTTAAGGTCGTCTTCGAGGGTTGATATGATATCCTGCGATTGTCTCTGGGGATTGATTTTATGCTTTGAGGTCCTCCAGGGTTATCTCTGGAGTGTAAAAAAGACGCTTTTACCCTCCTGCATAGTTAGTAACAGAAAAACAAAATTTTGAGTGTCTATAATGCCATAAATATAAAATCTTATAAAAAATGACCAAAATACCCTCCAAAATTCTAATTACATTATATTAAGGATCTTTTGTCAAAAAAAATTATATTTTTACCCTTTATAACATCACATTACTTATTTTATCTATTTATTTATAACTCAATCATTTACATGAAAAATACCAAAAAAAATTCAAAATTTTTCTTTTCTGAGAAATATTAGTGTATGTTATTATCATGAACATATATTTTTTTATTGAATTTTTCAATTCATTTTACTAATTTTAAACTGTCCAAAACAGCCAGATCTTGTAATATTTTTCATAAATCAAAATTTTGACTAAAAATTCTAAAATTTTCACAGCAAGCTTCTGTTATGAACATCTACTCCCAGTAAAAAGTTCACAATTTTTGGATATGTCTACAAAGAGTTATTCCTGTTTACTTTTAAAATCACACTTTCTTGTAAAATTCATAACTTTCGTTCTACACATCCAAAAATCACCATCTTTGGACTGGACCTTGATAACTCATTATACTAACATACCAAATTTTAAAAGAATTTTTAAATCAACAAAAGTGGACGAAAATGCTCTTGGACCAAACTGGCCAGGGACTATTTTCATGCTCCAGATTTTGTCTTTTTTTGGCAGGACTTTTCCGACCAAAACAACCACCAAGGCTTGAACAATTAACATTTTTGAGTGCTACCACTTGAGTTTAAAAGCTAACTTACATATCTAACACCTCTCTTTGACGGATCATGATATGTAGATTTCAAATGGTAGATGATCAAAGTGACCAAAAGCTAGGGTTTTTTAAGTTTAGAAAATTATTTTTCCTTTTTCTTCCTTTTGATTAAACTTTTAACACCAAAAATGGTTAAATCTATACATGAAACACTCATTAACGTGTATCTCTAAGGTTTTTGGGTTCAAGATCACAAACTCATGATTTGATTTAAAACAAACCAAATAAATTATACAAAAATAAATTATACAAACTAGTTAGAGTTATACCTTTATCTTCCTTTTCTTTTATTTTTCTTTCTTTTTCTCTTCTTCTCCTACTTCCATGGCTGATCTCTCTCTCCTCTTCCTCTCTCATGGACGGGTGTGGGGTGGAGAAATGAAGCGAGCAAGTTCCTTTTCTTTCCTTATCTCTCTATTTCTTTTTCTTTCTTTCTTTCTTTCTTTCTTTCTTTCTCTTTATCTCCTCTTTCTTCCACAATCAATTAACCATGTGTCAAATTCTCTCTCTACTTGCTTGTATATCTATCCAATATATTTGGATTAGATTTTAAGGGGACACCTAAGCTTATAGTTGGTGACTTACTCTTGTAAAAAAATGAAATGCACCATATGCATAAATCCCACCATGATGGGCAGGGTACACCCCCCCCCCCTTTTAGCCCAAATTGTGATTTATTTTACTTGTTTTAATTTTGTTTATTAAAATGACTTAAAAGTCCCTATCTTTTTAGGCAGAAAATTGGGCTTTTTCATAAATTTATTTGGGATTCTTAATTAATTTTATTGGGCCATGTGAAATAACATGGTACAATACATAAATTTTATCTTATCCTAATTATTTAATTAGGATTTCTATTCTACTTATTTTGGAATTTCAATACTTACATACATAGATTTAATTATATAACCCAATTAGGTTAATATAAATAATCAATTGAGATATATAAAAAAAATCTCTTAAGTTAATTTACTAGTATATAATTTAAATACTAGTGATCTCAAATAATTATAACCCTTCGGTTCATTAATTCTTATACATAATATATAAAGATTATGTTACAATAACTTTCTTTTATTTGTTTATTATATAATAAACAAATATATACAATCACATAAGATTCATATTTATTTAATTCACATATCCACTCTATATATGTCTCAAAATAATTTAATATATTAAGATATGTCACATAATTCTCTTAGTATAAGTTTACTAGCACATATAGTAATTACTATGATAAATCTTCAATAATTATAACTGTAACGAATGAGAATTTTATATTAATTTTTAATATTTATTGAATTAAATAAATATTTTAGTTGATTTATTTATTGAGCTAAATAAATAAGTTATGTGATTGTTGTAGAGTAATTTAATTAAGTGTAATATATTAATTAAATGAATATTTAATATTTATTTTAATTGATGTGTAATGATTTTATGGTATACTTCTAATTTAATTGAGATAATTAAATTAGATGAAGTTTATGTGATAATTGTTACATGAAATTATAATAAGCAAGTAATTATAATTGTTATGTGGTAATTTTTATATGGTTAATTGATGTTAGCTTTTATTTAATTAAATTAGAATGTTAAGATTTAATTAATTAAAATATAATATTTAAACTATGTGTTAAAGGATTTATTAAAAAAAGAAAAGATTTTTAAAACTGTTTTGCCAAACAAAGCCCTTGCACCTGTTTTATAACTGTTTTACCAAACAGGGCCTTAAGTCCTTAAAATCTATTTTTTATGAGCTGTTGCCAAACAAGCCTTATGGCTTTTTAAATTCAAAATTTGTAACTTGTGTATTAATTGTAATTAATATATATTAAGTAAATAGCAGTTACATATGTTATTATATGTATATATATATATAATACGTATATTATATCTATAACACTTAAAATATACGTCAGTTTAGAAAGAACAAAACAAAGAGTTAGTTTGTTAGAACAAAAGAAGAACAAAACAGTGGAAGAAAAGAGAGAAAAGAGAGAAAAGAGAGAAGAAGAAGGAGGAAAAGCTTGAGAAATCAAAGCATCATAATCTTCACCTTCCTCTACTAAATCAACAAGGGTATAATTTTTAAAATTTATAGTTTTTCATGTTTTTCATACTGTAGTTCTCTATTAATTGAGTTTCTATGAAAATTTCATAAACATGAATAATATATGCAATTTATGTTATAAACATGCTTGTATATGATTCATATAGTTGTCTAAGTGATTAAATTCATGTAAATATGATGAACATGAAGAAATCATGTTCATAGTAATTTACAGTGAACTAGGTTTGAAAATTATCTTTTAAATTATCAAAATTGATGTTTGATTGTTAATTTTTGTTTAAATTGATCATGGATTATGATAATATGTTAAGAAATAAAGTGAATACAATTTGAATTACGTGATTTGTTTTAAAAACAAACTCACAGTATCAATTTTTGTCAAGAACGCTTAACAATGGTGTTTTCTTCAAAAAAAATCATGAAAAGTGTGTTTTGATTATGTGTTGTGGTGTTTATGTATGTTATAATCATGTTAGAACTTTAAGATTTTATTTTCATAAAGTTTTATATACATTATGATAATTAAAATCGGACTCTGGTGCGAAAAAATATGTCAAATTGGTTTATTTCTCTACACAGTTCGCGAGCCGAGGAACCCATCAGCAGGGGGACCGCCTTAGCGGGGATCTTAGCCTATATCCTCCCGCCCCAGCGAGGCTGTTGGCTGTCCGAAAAGTTACTTTATGCTTTGTGTAGTTTTTGTGAAGTGTTTGTTTTGCTAACTTAATGTGATGACATGTTAAGTGTATTAGACAATGAGATAACATATTTTTAATATGTTTAAGATAATTTGAAGTCTCATATTAATATATTATGTGTGTACTTGGATATTACTTTCATAAGGTACGACATGATAGTTTAAAGTGTTATAAGCTTATGATGTGCATGTTGTGAGTGTAGGCTCACGTATATGATTAGTTAGCGACTTATGTTGTAAACCACATTGTGAGTTAAACTTAAGTAAGAAGTTAAACGGTTTAAACGTCATGGTTATGAACTAATTGATGTTGTAAACATAATATAAAATTTAAGATAATTGTAGAAGTGATTTGTAATTGTAAAGTGTAGCTTGCGCTAGAGGCAAGTTTCTTATACCTAAAAACTTGTTATTTATATTGTGCAAGTTCTCTAAACCTTACTCTTTATAATATGCAAGTTTGTTTTCGATTCTTAACTTGTTAATTCTTGTACAAGTTATGTTGTATTCTAATATTCTTAATGAACAAGTATTGAAGTTATTATTGAAGTAATGCGATCTTGACTTATTTGTTCAAGCAAGATCTATTTAACCTTTCGAATGCTTTAAGTTATTTCTAAAGCATGCTTATTACTATACGTCTATTGTTACGACTTATACCTAGTTCATGATTCTTATATTATTGAACTCTTAAATTATTGTGAGTCGATTCAACTACTCCTTAGTTGATGATAGTTGAAACTTCAAATTTGCTTTTAGCTATCCAAACCAAACTTTCTTTGGTGCGAACTTGTATCAAATACTGAGATGAACAACCCTATTTATTAGAGGAGGTTACTATGTGAAAGCGTTAAATGTTTGTGCACAATACATGGTACGAAGGGTTGATCACCCTAAGTACGAGTTGAGAGTCCATAGTCTAAATGACTGGTAAAGGTTTTAAATGAAAATGTTTATAACCTAGGACAAAGTTCGATGTCTTATAACCCTCAGATAATTTCAATATTCAAAATTCTAAATATTGATGAAAGAATTATTATTCAATTCTGTTAGTTCTTGAAGGCACGTTAGTTATCTAGAAGGGGGAGTTGAGTAGATATTTTAAATTTTCTTTGAATACTTTGTCAGTATTGAATATACTGACAACAGCGGAATATATGTTTGTTCCCCTTCAAGATATTGCAGTTATGGTTTGATAAGCAATTATAGCAGTTATCACAGGTATAGCAGTTAATGAGAGACAATGAGACACATAGGTTTTAAGTGCTTCAGAGCACACAAGGCTCCTAGTCCACTCTTCTACTCCACGAGTAGAAAATCCACTAAGGATATCTCTTACAACTTGATTCACTTAGATTCCTTCAAGGCCAGCAGCCTTGGAACTTCTCTTAGTTCACTTTTGAACTCTTCAAGTCCAGCAGACTTGGTACTTCTCTTAGTTCACTCTTGAACTCTTCAAGTCCTTCTAAATTGGAACTTTACTTGAGTTGATAGTTGTATTATGGGGTGTGCTACTCAGTTGCAATTAAGCATCAGTTCTGAAGAACTGAGTAGCGAAGCAAGCCTTCCTCTTACAGGATTCGTAGAGTTGATCGTTGAATGTTCTTGAGCTTTTCTCGTTGTATATTCTTTCTTTTCTTGTCTTGCTTTCTTAGTTTGAATCCTTGTCTGATTTCCTTATAAAAGAGCCATTCAAAATGTATCCGTTTGAATGCTGCCGTTGCAGCATTAAATGCTTCAGACGTTTCTGTGCAGTTGATGTTGACAGCCTGCTTTCCTGTTGCTGAGCCGTCTAGCCCACTGACACAGTAGACTGCAACTTCACCTAACACCTGAAAAGGTGTTTTCAGTAGGCGGTTTAGTCCTTTCCTTAGCTTCTTCAATACGCTTCTTCAATTTGTACTAAGGATGAATATGAAATCATTGGGACCAACAAATTGTCAACGACTATAAGCCTTTCTTCATTTGTTACTCTTCCTCCCTTCATCAGAACTATGAACTTTGATGCTGACTGGAGGAACACCACGATTGTAGTCATTGTACCATAATCGTTGTGTGTTGGCTTGTACAGGCTGGACTGATTCTAAATCGTAGAGAACACTACGATTTCTCTTAAGCTCTTTGGTAGACTACGACTCCTTCTTGCTTATCTTGCAGACTCCACGCTTCTGAGAGAACACTGCGATTTTTGACTAAGCTCAGCAGGCGCTCGGATCATCTTTATGATTCTAAGTGTGGCTTTTAAGGTAGACTACGATTCTTCGATGCTTTCACTTAAGCTCCACAAATCTTGCCTTGGTTTCTGTATGCTACCTTTGACAGACTAGGATTATGTCGAGACTTTAACTTTTACATCTCAAATAGATCAACCTAATAGTTTTGATCTTTTCTTCTATATATTATTTACATAAATGATAAACATTAAAGCTCAAATGAACCTAACAATTTTGATCTATCATCTAAGTCCTTGTACGTATGATCATTGAAGGACTTTATAGTTAAGCATTTATATTTACTTTCAACATCAAATTTGAATATGCAATTCCCAACGATCTCCCCCTATTTGATGTTGACATAATCAAGGAGATTTGTATCATTGCATCATTTTCTAAATGCAGAGTGCTATAAAGTAAATATGGCTTAGTGTTTCAGTGAGCAACTGAAATTTCTAGAGAATAAGTATGAATTTATTGATGTTTGAAAAGATATTACAATCTAGCATAGAAACATCAATACAGCATTAAATTTGACTTATCTCTATCTTCTTTGCCTCTTATTCCTTGGAGGGTTGGCATGCTCTTCAGCTCTTTTTCTCCTTGAGGCTTCATCTCTCCATAAAATGTCCTCTAGCTCTTCTCGGGTCAGAGGTTCTGAATGATCATATCTGTTCATGAAGGGATGATCTCCAACTGGCATATTAAGACCCGTAGAGGATATGCCTTGTGAGCTAGAAGCTTGACTTTGACTCCTTTGAAGAGGTTCAGCCATAAGAGGACGCTGCATCTGTTGATCAGATCGTGGAGGCTGATAACTTGGACTCCTGGGGTTGCCACTCGACGATTGACCAATTTGAGTTTACCTTTGCCTTCCCTGCTGAGGAGGTAGTTAAATGTGTGTTTGCCTTTGCCTTCCACCTCTGCTACCTCTACCTCTGCCTCTATCTCCTTGCTCATTATTCTCCCCCTTTATGTCAGCATCAAGGGTTCGAATATCGTTAGAGAGGCACTTGACACCTTCCACCAGCTCATGCAACTGAGAGCGGTTGAGTGCAATGTCACTACGATTTTCCTCGAATAGAGCCTCAGTTTGTCTTCTTTGTTGTTGAAGTCGCTCCATTGCATTGTTATTCTGATTATTTTGAGTACTGCAGGTTTGGAATTGTTATAGAGAGATACACAGTTCTGAAATCTGTTTGGACATCAGCTCATTTTGAGATTGCTGAGTCTTCTGCATGATCTCCATAGCCTCCTTATTCTTCTTTGTTGCAGCAAAATGAATGGCATCTCTTTTACTGAGGCTTTCAGCCATTTCCTTGACAATCTCCCTCAGCTTCTTTGATAGTTCAGTTGCCAAGTTCACTGGTAGAGGCTTGACCGATTCGATTATATGGTCGAATCTCATGTGAAGCGCTAGGGAGTGTGCTTCAAGAATCTCTCCAGACTCTGCAGCCATTTGGCCTGTCATTTCAGCCAGCTCCTCCTTTGTTGGCATTAGAGACAATCGATCTAGAATTCGTTGTGTCTCAGGAGGAGGAGGGGCAGTAGTGTGTTCACCTCTCCTTGACATATTTGGGAGAGCAAGTGTCATGTCAAAATATTCATTGTTAGAGGGTTAGGGAATATCTGATTGGGTTATAGGTGTTTGTGTTTGCTGTATGGGCGAAGTGTTTAGTTCAGGGGTTTGTGTTTCTTGTTCGTTGAGCTGTTCTGGAGACTCTATGATTGCAGTGTCAGGTTGATCAGTAGGTGCGAATCGTAGTGTGTCATCCAGAGTTGGTGTCTCTATGACGCCCCCAAATTTGGACCGCCACATCGTCTCGAATTCGGTTTGTCACGTTCTACAATCTAATATAATAATATGACTAAATGTCATATAGCACAACGGAATAACTCATAACATATAAATAGATTACATTTATTTAATATAACCATTCATGTCCCAAGGTTTCGTAACTTAAACATCTCTTATAACTTAAACTTGGCTTAAGCATACACAATCTTAACTTAATACATAATAGACTAGAATTTTATTACAATTATCATAAAAGTTATACATAATTAACAAGCTACTCCGTAGCATTGCCCTTGCCTATATAAGTGCCCGAAGGTCCGCCTTGCTCTGTCTTAACTGAAATGTTTTTAGGGAAAAGCAAGAATGAGCAACAAGTTTGCTCAGCAAGTAATATAGCAATAAGGGGTTCAATATATTTTTCAATACTCAAGGGTAAAACAATAGATGATAGCTCAAGGATAACAAGAAGTATCAATAGTTTTCGATAATAGTCGCTAAGGACTGAAAGATATCAATAAGATTCAAGGTTTAACCTTTTCACAGTTCAAAAATAATGAATAATAAGCAGTCACTAAGAACTATGAACTTCTACTAGAATTAACAAAAATATACTAATAATCCAATAAAACAAATACAACAGGTGATCAGCCTAAAGTACCCTACGGTATGCATATCGTTCAATCGTACTTAAGTGTGTACGTCGATCTCCCGACAAATATAGTTTCCCCTTCAAAAGGGTTGTTCATCTCAGTCAAGTACAAGATTTTGCACCAATCAATTGGTTTGGATAGCTTTCTAATCATGATATAGGTCTAGCCGGATCAAATAGCATAGACCACTCTTTCAATGTATATAAGAACAATTATAAGTTCAATATTCGAAATCAAAGTCCGAAGAATATAAACAACTCTATCTTAACTATTATGTCATAAAACAACAATTATACTTTCAACTTGTTTACTTGTACAACCACTAACAGTACAAGCTCAAGAAATGCTCAATAAAGAGTAAGGTTGGTGATAGTAGTGTGCATACAAGCCAATCATGTATGATGATAAAGCACGTACTTTGTAAACAATCTTATTTATTTATTAATGAAATATTCATTTATTAAAGGCATTTAATTATCTACATGTTGCTGTTTTTATAATATGTAAATAACCCATAGTTTTAAGCAATGCTTTTAGAATCATGATGATGATCATGCTAATGAGATCTAAATTCTTAGAAAGTTTTAAAACTTAAATAGTTCCCAATCGTGGGATTACTAAAATGGGGATTAGTAAATCCGGATAGATTGGTACATATGTTGCTTGCTCATTGGATGAGGATGATTGATCTCATGATCATTTGTGTGGAGACACTAAAGCAAGTATGTAGGTGCTTATTGGAGAATAAGTTCACTGAACGTGATTCGCTATGGAATACCTAATGGAGTTTTACTCGCATGTCAATAGGAATTCCTAATGTGATAGTAGTACAAGTGATCCTTGGACTTGAGATCATCATAGTATCTTGTATGTAACAAATTATACTTTGACTTATTCCTTAAGACCTTTTAAGGCATATATAGGGTATGCTTGGGTATAATGAGTTACATATGGAGATAATGAATGATCAATAAAGAATCTACCACCTCTAGTAAAAGAGGAGATATGTCCTATGTGATTCGTTAAATGACAACCCAGGAATCCTTGGCCAAGGTAAAATGAAATTAGAAAGGAGTTTTTAATTTGCATTATTTGGAGTTGTGCATTTTCTAATCGAAATACATATAATTAAATAAAATAAGACTTGACAGTAAATCCATGTCTTATATTTAATTGGGACATTGTATGGTGGAAGGATTGAATTGTATGGTAACTATTTACTCACAGGTTCTTTTTTGATTAATGTTGAAATCTATATTATCTGGAAAGTCGTTGATCGCTAGGGAGGCTTATCCCTATTGTAGAATAAATATTATTTATTTAAATAGATTATTAGTTTAATTTATTTATTTAAATAAGATTAAAATTGTTTTAATTGATTTATTCACAACCGGTTTAATATGGAGAACCTAAAGGGTCACACCATAAAAGGAAGAATAATTATTTAAGAAGGTAATGGCATAATCGTAATAACGCATTAAGTGTAATTAATTTAATCTATGGTGATAGAATAAATTAAATAGCTTAATGTTTATTATTTAATATTTTGGAAATATTAAATATAAATTAATAAGAGGAGTCTTATTAATATTATTATAATTATAATTATTTTAATTTCTAATGGAGTTTAGTAATTAATTTAATATTAGTACTCTCATTTATTCCTAATAAGATTAGGAGACAAATTAATTAAATGAATTTAATTAATTATTCCCATGTGGTGGGAAGCCTAAATTAATTAAAGGAGTTTAATTAATTAAAAGAAATCCCATGTCTAATAGGATTAGAAGGGTTGACTAATATCTATATAAGAGGAGTCTTATAATAGATATTAGATGATGTAATTCCAATTGTTGGAGAGTACTCCTTTTCTATAGAGGATAGAAAACTAAGGTTAAGCCAAACACCCTCCTTCTTGATAATTCATCTTCTTTGGTGGATCACCTCTAGAGGCCAAACACTTGGGTGGCTAACGTTGATCAAAGGAAGGAATCTAACCCGGAAATTCAAGGAGATCACGAAGAACAAGGAGTTGAACTAGTACCTGTGGAAGCTTCGTTCTACAAGGGTATGATTCCATAACTTCTTATTTATCGTTTTAAATTAATAATTTGCATAAAGGATGATCCGGGTAATGGTTTTGTAGAAATTTTTTAAACTCTGATATACCATGCTTCCGCTAATTTTTGCAATTTGATTGCGTCACGATTTTGTACAAACCCAACAGTTGGGAGCTGTCGTTTACACTCCTAAATTAACCTCACTTTCACTTCACAAATTTAAATAATGAGCACAATAGTAAGCAATGATCGATCCCACAGAGAGTGATTTATTTTATATTTATCCTATGATTTCTAATTAAAAGGGGTTCTGAATTGATTAAACTAAATTAACAAGAGTAAAGTAATAAGAATTAACAATGAATAAAAAGCTTCAGTTCTTCAGTTCAGTATCTCCTTTTCATAATTATGGATTAATCAAGTGTAACATTATTTATCCTTCAATGAAACTAATAGCCCTAGGTAACAACAAGCTCTGCTACCCGAAACTCCCCTTAGATTGTCACTCAATGAAACAAGCTCTTCACAAGCTAACCATTATATAACCTAGAACAAGCTCTCTAGATTTAATATAACAGCAGCATTAAGAAATAGGGAATTAGACTATTCCAAGCAACAAACACATAAGCTCGATTTGTTTAACTTGTTTCCTGATAATCATAGCAATACTCAAAAGCTTGTCCACAATCATGTATTACTAATTACTACTTGTGATGAAGACAGATATCAATTACACGTAATACCAATCTTAATCTAGCAGATGATATCAATTCACTAATTTAATCCTGCAGAATCACGTTAGTAAATTGAATAGCATACAAGAAATTAAAGTAGATTATCAGAATAAATCTCATGTAAGAAGGAATAAATAAAATAAACTTGATCAAACCGTTAATTATGAATAAGGTTCAACATCCCTTCCGAACTGAATTGAAAGAATTAGTTCCATAACTCTAAATAAACCTAGATCTAATATGAAAGAAATAAGAAGATGAAAATACAAGAGAATGGATCCCTTAATATGTTCCTATCCATCCCCTTTTATAATATTAAGATTGCAACCACAATCTTCCCTTCATTGGCATCCAAATCTGTGTAGGAAAAGAATCAGCAGCTGACCCGGGCGCCTCCCCGCCCCAGTGGGGGATTTCCACTATCCAGCCCCGCCCCAGCGGGTTAGACCACTGTCCAGCAACTTCATGCTATGTTATTTCTCCTTTTTCTTGCTTAATTCGTGACCCACTACATTTCTTTCCTATTTGGCTTGTTAAAACCATGTGGTGACGTGGCCCACTACATGATATCCTTCCTTTGCAAAGCTGTTGACCGAATAAGTATATCACTTTCCTTTATTTAAGCTGCTCAACCGTTGGCCCCATGTAATTTGCAAGCTAGAAACCATGGGCCCATTAAGAAAAGGAAGCTTATTTGCCAGCTACTTCATTGCCGAATTTTGCCCACATGATAACCAATTCTCTTGCACAAGCTGCTTAAACTCGTGACCTCATATGAATAGTAAGTTACTTGGACTCCTAAGCTGCTGATTGGACTTCGTAATAACAAGTTCCTTAGACTTGCAAGCTCCTTTAATTTAGAATGCAAATCCGTGAGCTGCTTGGAATTGTGTAGGACGTTAATTGCAATGACCCACTCCTTTTCAAGCTGTTACAAACCCACTCACAAGTTGGCGGCATGAAAGGTTTTTAATTTCGTGGCCCACGTATCCTTTGCCAGCTGCTTACTATTTTGTGACTTGCCTTTGGACTTCACGTGGCCCACTTTAATTCTCCTTTGCAAGCATGGGCCATTAAATCCTAAGCTGCTGCCCACATGACCCAATCCATGACATGCTAGGCTTAATTCCTTTTGCAAGCTAGTGATCTAATTCCCATTCCTTTAATTGCATGCTAAAAACCGTGGGGCTCCACTTGATTGCTAGGAATCAAACCGTGAGCAGCTTGACTTTCCTTGCCAATTTCGTGAATGCTCTTTTTCTTGTAAGGTGCTTTCTTTGCTTGTATGCTAATTAATTGGACTTGTAAGCCTTCTCCCATTAGGACTAGCTTTGCATGGAGTGTGGGCTGCTTATATTTGTGATTATGAGATGCTAATTGCTAGATCCGTGAGCTCCTTAAATCCCTTAATTGCATATCCCTTGCAAGCTAGTATGAGATGATCTGTTAGCCCATCAATTATCGAATTGGGTCAGCCCAAATGGTCCCAAATTAAACTCCAATTCGTTCCGTTTCAATATATTAGCTCCACATAATCCTGAAATCAATAAACACAATAATAAGCTCATATCCACATGAAACATATAATAAAACTAAATATAAAGGAATAATAATCATCGAATATTATGTACTTATCAAATTCTCCCACACTTAGCTTTTTACACGTCCTCTTGTAAACCAAAAGTTTGATTTCCAAAACAATTCTATTCAACCAGTATGTCAAAAGATTTAAGATCAAATCATGATTATCAATACTAAACCCACAAAAACATAATCAATGTCCATCAATTAACTCATGATAACCACCTTGCCATTTCACCAATGAATTTCATTAAGTTAAATTGTAATCACATAAACACTCTTCTATAACCCACACACTTACTCAACATAGTTACCATGGAGCAAAAACCGTGCACACCACTCAAAAACTCAAAACATATTTTTCCTGCTTTATTTATTTATTATTTTTTTTCTTACTAGGACCCTTTCATTTTTCCTCTTTATTTCCGATGAATGCATTTTATGCTCCGTTTCACCTTCCTCAATCATTCTTTTATAAGTGAGTGCATTTTATGCTCCATCTCACTTAACTGCACGTGTTTATGGGAGAGTGCGTTTTACGCTCCATCTCATCCCACCACATGGTTTCTCTTTTACGTCTTTTTTTTCCCGACAATTTCATTGATTTTTTTTAACTTTTTTGATTTTTTTCACATGGTTCTGTAAAAAGCATAAGCAGTTCAATAGTTCTAGAGCATGAGATTAGTGCACATAGACAACTCCACAGATAACTTAGCCAACTAAGCATATATCACATATTCAAGTACTCATGAGATACAAATTCAATTTAAATCAATTACTATGGATCATGACTTAGTTTTCTCAATAATTAACCAATTAAGCACCAAACAGATTTTTGAAATTTAGCATTGATTTTCACTCCTTGACTTTAACCTTCAAACACATAGGCAAATAGAATCATGAAATCCAAATTTTTATAAAAATTTTCAAAGGCATCAAGATGGTCCTATTTCCTATCAAAATCGACAGATCAAATATCACTAAAAATAAAAAATAAAAAACCTAAATCTCTCCCCCCACAATCAAACCTTACATTGTCCCCAATGTAAGAAAATCATGCAAAGAAGAAGGAACTACATGCAATTAAAAAAACTAAATAGTAAAGGGATAGAAAAATCAAATCTGATTTCTTGGGTTGCCTCCCAAGCAGCTGCCCTTGTTTATCGTCATTGGCTTGACATCATCCTTCTCATTTTATGTAATCGGAGTTGTGAACTTCAAGTGGACTGGTAACAGTTTCTGCCTTAATTGAGGAACATTTTGTACTTCATGATCCTGCTCCTTTCTAGCCACCAAATCCTCCTTGTATATTTGCTCAAAAGATTCCTGTACCATAGAGTCAACAACATCAGTAGAAAAAACAGGATTAATATTGCCAAGATACCTTTTAACTTCATCTATGCTGAACTGGACATGTGCCTCATCCAATTCCATAGTAAAGGTACGATGGTGTGTAGCACTCCTTGTTTCTGTTAGTTGTATTGATGGAGATGAATCCACGTCTTTCTTGTCGAGATCTGCAGAATTTATCAAATTATTCTCCTCTTCCTCTTGTTCCTTCTCTTCATTAAATTCCATATTACAGTCCGTTCCTAGAGTAAGTTCTGAATCCTCTTGCTCCTCTTCGTCAAATCCCATTGTACTGAAGTTCTCAACGAACGGAGAAGGTAACTCCTCGAAGCCTTGAGATTCTAACCTTCCTACTGTGGTTGCAAGCTGACCAACTTGATCCCTCAGATCTTGAATAGAAGTTCTTGTCTCTTGCTGGAACTGCTGTGCTTGACTCATGAACTGTAGTGTTCGGCTCATGAATGCCTTGAACATATCCTCCATAGATGTCCCAGAATTGACAGGTGCTTCTTGGTTTTCTGTGTGGTACTGAGGTTGAGTTTGCTGAAGATCTTGCTGCATACTTGAAAGGACAGGTTGCATTGGTGGCCTAGTACCTTCATAGCTCAAGTCGGGATGATCTCTCCATCCGGAATTGTGAGTTTCTGCCCAAGGATCACATTGATGTGGATTTTGTCCAAAGAATGCCCCCACAGCATTAACTTGATGAACAATTACATCCTCTTGCACTATGGGACAATCATTTGTTGTATGCCCTGATTTTGAGTAAATTCCACATACTTTTGCAACCGATACATTTTCTGTTGTTAATTGTTGCACCACAACAGTTAAGTTAGAAATCTGTTGTGCCAATTCACTCGTGCTTACCTCACTTACCCTTTGTGGAGCATGATCGTATTGTTGTGAGTTAGCGGCCATGTTTGCAATCAAATTTCTTGTAGCCTCCGGTGTCTTGTCTACTAATGCTCCTCCACTAGCCGCATCGATCATACTTCTTTCCGTTGGTATCAGTCCCTCGTAGAAGTACTGAATCAAGTGTTGCTCATCAATTTGGTGGGGAAGGCAGCTGGAACACAACTTCTTGAACCTTTCCCAATACTCGTAGAGAGTTTCTCCATTGAACTGACTAATTCCACATATCTTCTTCCTTGAATCGGCAACTCTTGATGCAGGAAAATACTTCTCCAAGAATAGCCTTTGCATATCAGTCCATGATCTTATCGATCCTGAAGGAAGATAGTATAACCAGTCTTTAGCCAAATCTGCTAATGAGAAAGGAAAAAGTCTAAGTTTGATCTGCTCCTCTGACACTCCTTGTGATTTCATCGTGGAACACACCATATGGAACTCCTTTAGATGCGTATATGGATTTTCACCTGTTAGACCACGAAAAATAGGCAAAAAGCAAATTAGTCCGTAGTTAAGTTCAAAAGCAACATCTAAGGTAGGATATTTAATACACAGGGATGGCTGATCAAGGTCTGGAGTAGCCAGTTCTTTTAAAGTCCGGTTGTTGTTCGGGACCACCATCTTTTTCTTTTTAAGTATTGGAACAAGAGCTTCTCTTGTATCTGCAATTTTCTCTATCTCTTGATCAAAATTAGAGTGAGAGGATTGAGTCATAAAACAAAAAGAAATAAAAGAAATAAAAAATAATAATAAAAATAAACGAAAACAAAAAATAAACAAAAACAAATAATACTCCCCGGCAACAGCGCCAAAATTTGGGAGCTGTCGTTTACACTCCTAAATTAACCTCACTTTCACTTCACAAATTTAAATAATGAGCACAGTAGTAAGCAAGGATCGATCCCACAGAGAGTGATTTATTTTATATTTATCCTATGATTTCTAATTAAAAGGGGTTTTGAATTGATTAAACTAAATTAACAAGAGTAAAGTAATAAGAATTAACAATGAATAAAAAGCTTCAGTTCTTCAGTTCAGTATCTCCTTTTCATAATTATGGATTAATCAAGTGTAACATTATTTATCCTTCAATGAAACTAATAGCCCTAGGTAACAACAAGCTCTGCTACCCGAAACTCCCCTTAGATTGTCACTCAATGAAACAAGCTCTTCACAAGATTCTAACCATTATATAACCTAGAACAAGCTCTCTAGATTTAATATAACAGCAACATTAAGAAATAGGGAATTAGACTATTCCAAGCAACAAACACATAAGCTCGATTTATTTAACTTGTTTCCTGATAATCATAGCAATACTCAAAAGCTTGTCCACAATCATGTATTACTAATACTACTTGTGATGAAGACAGATATCAATTACACGTAATACTAATCTTAATCTAGCAAATGATATCAATTCACTAATTTAATCCTGCAGAATCACGTTAGTAAATTGAATAGCATACAAGAAATTAAAGTAGATTATCAGAATAAATCTCATGTAAGAAGGAATAAATAAAATAAACTTGATCAAACCGTTAATTATGAATAAGGTTCAACATCCCTTCCGAACTGAATTGAAAGAATTAGTTCATAACTCTAAATAAACCTAGATCTAATATGAAAGAAATAAGAAGATGAAAATACAAGAGAATGGATCCCTTAATATGATCCTATCCGTCCCCTTTTATAATATTAAGATTGCAACCACAATCTTCCCTTCATTGGCATCCAAATCTGTGTAGGAAAAGAATCAGCAGCTGACCCGGGCGCCTCCCCGCCCCAGTGGGGGATTTCCACTATCCAGCCCCGCCCCAGCGGGTTAGACCACTGTCCAACAACTTCATGCTATGTTATTTCTCCTTTTTCTTGCTTAATTCGTGACCCACTACATTCCTTTCCTATTTGGCTTGTTAAAACCATGTGGTGACGTGGCCCACTACATGATATCCTTCCTTTACAAAGCTGTTGACCGAATAAGTATATCACTTTCCTTTATTTAAGCTGCTCAACCGTTGGCCCCATGTAATTTGCAAGCTAGAAACCATGGGCCCATTAAGAAAAGGAAGCTTATTTGCCAGCTACTTCATTGCCGAATTTTGCCCACATGATAACCAATTCTCTTGCACAAGCTGCTTAAACTCGTGACCTCATATGAATAGTAAGTTACTTGGACTCCTAAGCTGCTGATTGGACTTCGTAATAACAAGTTCCTTAGACTTGCAAGCTCCTTTAATTTAGAATGCAAATCCGTGAGCTGCTTGGAATTGTGTAGGACGTTAATTGCAATGACCCACTCCTTTTCAAGCTGTTACAAACCCACTCACAAGTTGGCGGCATGAAAGGTTTTTAATTTCGTGGCCCACGTATCCTTTGCCAGCTGCTTACTATTTTGTGACTTGCCTTTGGACTTCACGTGGCCCACTTTAATTCTCCTTTGCAAGCATGGGCCATTAAATCCTAAGCTGCTGCCCACATGACCCAATCCATGACATGCTAGGCTTAATTCCTTTTGCAAGCTAGTGATCTAATTCCCATTCCTTTAATTGCATGCTAAAAACCGTGGGGCTCCACTTGATTGCTAGGAATCAAACCGTGAGCAGCTTGACTTTCCTTGCCAATTTTGTGAATGCTCTTTTTCTTGTAAGGTGCTTTCTTTGCTTGTATGCTAATTAATTGGACTTGTAAGCCTTCTCCCATTAGGACTAGCTTTGCATGGAGTGTGGGCTGCTTATATTTGTGATTATGAGATGCTAATTGCTAGATCCGTGAGCTCCTTAAATCCCTTAATTGCATATCCCTTGCAAGCTAGTATGAGATGATCTGTTAGCCCATCAATTACCGAATTGGGTCAGCCCAAATGGTCCCAAATTAAACTCCAATTCGTTCCGTTTCAATATATTAGCTCCACATAATCCTGAAATCAATAAACACAATAATAAGCTCATATCCACATGAAACATATAATAAAACTAAATATAAAGGAATAATAATCATCGAATATTATGTACTTATCAAAGGTTCGAGTATTTGCCTCAAGCGTAGTTTACCAAAGTATAGCTTATCAACACTTTTCGAATCCTATTATAACATAGTTATGTATATAGGACATTTATTAGTTATGTACATTAGATACACAAACTTAATATGTAAGTTAGACATACACACACGATTCTAACTTGGTCGTATAATCCTTTATGTTCGTTATTACGCACTTAACATACACATAGCACAACATATTATGAAACTAATTAACATAATTCGTAATCGTCACTTGACTTAACATTTGAAAGTTTATAAACATTTATCAATTCTATATGGCTTCATCTTATCATACTCATTGACACTTTGAATAATGTTCTGGACATGTATTACAGATTAGGATAACCATACAAGCCTACATCAATCTCAGATTACAAATAAAATAGTCAAACTCTTCTGCAGGGTGGCGCGGCCGCGCCGATTTGAAATAGGGAGTAGCGCGGCCGCGTTGCTCCCAGTTCAAATTAGAGCTGAGCATCAAATTGCTTGGCCTAGCTTGCATACTCTCATACTCTAATGATAACACATACAGAAACATACATGTTATGATAAGTTTGATTCTTACATCATACTTTCAACATTGTCTTATCGATAACCGACTAACGAGGCTTAACGTGCTCGATTACAATGTTTCTTACGTCTAGTCATTATACACATGCAATGAGGTCAATAATCTTTATTTACACATGCTCAAGTTATTTTAGTCATGCATTTCATGTTCTATGGTTTCACTTCTTTGAAACTTGTTCTAAACCATGCTCAACTAGTTTACAATGCTTAAGACTAGTTAGGCATACATGTCAATCATGTCTACAGGCATATGATATATTATCAAGATGGTCATAAATTTCAGAATGTTCATAAGGTAGTTATCAACAAAACTAGCTTCCAAACTCTTAAGGTTTCTCTTGAAAATCTCATGTTAACCAACCACGCATGCAAAGCTACTACACATATCATATTTTATGCTTGTATATACATAATCATACCACCTAAACATGTTCCCAAGTTCAGAATTTAAAGGGCACATAGTTTATCAAGTTCGTATTTGAAACTTTACGATTTCGCTTAGAAGATTGTCAAAACTATTCAAGTATGTAAGGTAAGTCCATATATTTAGATCATGCTTTCATATACATATAGATAGACCATATGAGAATTCTCAAGGTCATAAGTCATGGCTACTAAGTTCGTTAGCTTTCATTCACTAAGTTAAGGTTCCCTTATAATGTCGTCAAACTAAGCTAAAGTATGTGTTAACATGCAAGGGTACCTCTGTCAGTGTGTCCTGGACAAAAATAGGCATAATGAACTTATACTAGCATGCTTCACATTTCAGAAACCACACAAGTTCATCAACTAGTTCTGCATAAGGGCGCAACCGCGCCCTATTTGTACTAGGGAGTGGCGCGGCCGCGCCACTCCGGTTCCAGACAAGAATGTTTTCTGCTATTGCAGAGCTTCTAAACTAATTTGCAATTCTTCTTGAAACATGCTTTCAAACAGGTATATAGACTATCCTAGCATATATATAGACTATCCTAACATGTTAACATCATTTCACATTATCAATTTTAACTAATTCATGCTAATTTCTATGAATCATTGAACTAAAATTAAGAACACAAGGTGAGGTTTATACCTCTTGAGCTTGAGCTTGGACAGAATTTTCTCTCAATACTCTTATAGCAACTTAGCAAGCAATCTCAGCAACATCAAATGAGTAGAGGGAGCTTCATTTATTGGGAAATAGAAAACCATGCCAAGGCTTTGTCCATAATTTGAAACCAATGGAGGAAGGGAATAGATGATGGACAACCATGGTTTGGTGGAATAGTGCTCAACCACCCCCATCACCCACTCCCCTCTCATCATTTGATTGAAGCTAGAGTTTGATAATGGAGATTTAGGCTAGGCTTAGGCCATTCACGTGAAAGAGAAGAGAGGGACTCTCAATATGGGACAAGGCAATACAAAGCTCAGCAACATGAATACCACACACTAAGGTTACATATATAAGCCCACCATGTATACTTAGGTTACATTATATACACTTAGGTTATATCCATATACATATAATATACACTTAAGTTAATAAACATATATGTATACTTAGGTTTTGAAAATCAATTGGGTGTATACTTGGATTTTAATGACATTACAATATTACATGGTAGCAAATTGGGGTACATATATACACCTCAATATATAATCCATGTACATTTTAATATGCTAATTTATAATTTAATTGAATAGTTACATACTATATTATCATAAACCTCATTATTCCAATTATGTTACTTATTGAAATAATTATTAATATTAATTATTCACATACTTTAATTTAATATTCCATATAGTATACATTAATGTACTATACTTATCACATGGCCACATAAGCATCATTTATGTAACTTATACAATTATTAATCTTACAATATAGTTTCTATATTATATAGTCTCATTAAAGTGTCACACTACACTTTATAATATAATTCGGTTCAACATTGCACAATGTACACATAGCATGTATTCTCATGGGTCCATTTGTGTAATTCACGTGACTTACTTATTTTATCATATAGTTCCTATATTACGTAGTTATATCAAAATGTCACATTGTGCTTTATATTATATAGTTGTAGTTATTATACAATATGTGATTACATAACTTTACACTTAGTAATTATTTGAGTAATCATTATATTAATTATTCATTTACTCTTTAATTGGTTATTATTCATAACCACAATTAATAACCTTATTATACGGTTAATTATCATATGTATTGCACACAACAAATAATTAAATAAATATAACTCTTATTATATTGATCAATTATTTACTCATGAATGTTTTATTACTCACAATAATAATTAATCAATATATTATTAATTAATCCTTCACTTATTGATTTCCTTCTTTGATTAATTAAATCATCATCAATTCTATTCTTGTGTCACACAAGGCATTCTATGAGCTTATCATAAACTCCATATTTTTCTCAATTATTATATATTCAATTTGAAGTAATTGAGTTAACTCATCTCATAACACAGAAATATTTATATTCAAATAAATATTCGACTTTCATTAATTTATTCATTCATAATATTAGGAATTTCTTGGGTATTACATCCTCCCCCTTTACAAAAATTCCGTCCTCGAAATTGGTACAAGGTTACACAAATAGATGAGGATAGTCCCTATCATCCTATCTTCTAATTCCCACGTAGCCTCCTCGACATCGTGGGTACGCCAAAACACTTTTACAGAAGTTATAACTTTATTTCGTAATATCTGTTATTTCCTATCTAGTATTTGGACAGGAATTTCTTCATCATGAACTTCCATCACATTAGCTATCACAGCATCAACATTGTCCACCATTTCTTCATCAACAGACTCTACAAAACCTTAATTTACTAAGGGGACTTCAAGATTATCTATTTGTAGCTCCCCCTCAGCTGTAGCACTTTCTTGAACAGAAGCTTCTAGAGTCTCTTCTCAAGCATTAGGGCTCGCTTTAGGTACTTCTGGCCCTTCTTCTTCCGATTGTGTCACATCTTCTACCATAACCTCTTCAGAATGAACAGTAACTTCATGCTGTAATTTCTCAGCAGCACTTGGTTCTGGCATCTCTTCTTCTTTCTGCACTTTAGTAGTATGAACAATAGCTTCATCATGGTTTATTACTATTGTTTCTTGCACAATCCTTTCAGAGTCGTCCATTTCTTCTTCTTGAGCTTCATCAGCACGAGCACCAGTTTCAGGCATCTCCATATAAGCTTTATTTATAGCCTGATCAGGTGCAGCTGTGTTGTCTGCATCTCTAATGTAAGCTACCACATTTTTAATGATTTTGGTCTCTTCAGGGGTTGGACCAGATGCTTGAGGCTCAGTAGTCTGTTCAGCCTTTTCAGCAGCCTTTCTTCTGTCATCTTCTTTCAATATTTCTTCATTAGTAAGAACATACATCTTAACCAACTTCTTCACCTTCTTCTTTGGTTTGGGCACAGCTTGTGTACCTTCTTCAGCTTTAGCCCTTAGAGTTTGTTCAGGCTGAGAGGTTGTTTCATCTTTTCCTTCTTCAGTAGCAGCTAGTTTGGACTCCACGATTGGTGAGGACTCCACAATCGTAGTGAGTGAAGACTTTCTTGTTCTATGGCTGCATTTCTTTTTCTGCTGAGGCTTAGAACTGTCTTCAGCCTTATCTTCACTTGTCTCCCTCTTCTTCTTCTTATTCTTCTTCTCTTTCAGAACCTCCTCTAGTGATTGAGTTGCCTCAAGAGTAATAACTCTGTCAGTGGTGAGGCATTGAAACTCAATCTTAACATTAGGACCTCCTTGAGGTGCATCAGTGGTTGAGCCTTGGGGCTCCTCAGCTGCTTGAACACTTTCATTCATTTTCTTCTTTCCTTTACTCTTTCTAATCAGTGCCACTAGTTCTTCTTTGTTGACTTCTTCATCTTCCTCCTTGGCTTCCCTTGCAGCAGATGAAGTTGCATGCAGCAGATGAAGTTGCAGACATCATCTTCACATTCTCTGCTGGATTCCTCTTCTAGTTCTGGAACAGCTGCTGGGTCATCTTTCTGTTGGGAATGTTAGAAACACCTTCTTTGTCCTCAATTTTATCACCCTAGAGCAGACTATAGAATGATGCTAATAAACCTCCCATAGAGTATTTTGGCAGTGTTCTTGGTCTTCTTGGGGCTTTGGTTGAGTTGGATTCTATAGCAGATGGATGTCATGAGCTTCAGTTGCTTCTCGTTGACAGAGTCGTGACTAGAGCCCTTGTAATATATGCACTTACCAACAATGTCCGCAAGAAATTCATATTCTTGGGGAAACTTTTTCTTCTTGTAGCCATTCTTTCCTTTAATCTTTGAGTACTGCATCTTCTTCAGACCTTCATATAAATCAATAACCTCCATGGATGGAAGACCTTCATTATTGAGACCTAGGGCTAAGTTTATGCCCTCGGCGTTGAGTTGGATTTGCATGCCCTTGACTTTGGTGATAATGAAGTCTCCGTCAACGACTCCATTACTGTAGAACTCCTTCACCAGCTTTGGATATATCAGAATGCTGGTGCTCAGAGCATCTTCGAGGCCAGCTTTCTTCAGGAGTGAAAGAACTTTGTGAAACTCAGGTCCAACCTCCTTGAACCCGTCAAAACAAAGCTGGTAGCCAGAGACAACATTCGAAGCAGCCATTTGATTTTTTGATTGAGTATCTTGAGACGAACAAATTGGCTTAGCTTTCTGAAACTTAGGGTTTCGTTTGAGAGAGAGAGAGAGAAAGATATAAGCGTTTGGAATTCAAAAAGTAAACTGAGAAATGACAGTTCAAAATGAATTTATAACTTCCCTCCATATGTTTTGCATAGTCGGGCACGTGTCGAGTTCTGCAGGACTCCACGGTTTGAAGTCATGTGGAAAGTTCGATTCTTCCCTTAACTCCCCCTGAGCTAGTGAGTCCTTGTGGGAAGACTACGAATGCCGAGAACCACTCCACGATTGTGGAGTTCTTTAGCTGGATCTGCTCCGTGGCTGTTAACTCTACGATTTTTGAAGAAATCTCAGATAGCATCTGATGAGTGAGTTTTATACTTACGAATCAGATATTGTTTAGCTTAATTATTGTTATCCTTAAGTGTTTTTAGTATCTTTTTATTAGTTTTTGTGTTTATTTCTTTTAGGATGGAGCTGGAGGGATAAACTAGACATTTGGGAGAAGAAAAGAATTAAAAATCATTAAAATTGGAGCTGAGTGGCATTTTTGTAATTACCTGGTCCTTGTCTAGCGCCTAGTACGCTTGGATTGCACTAAACCTAGCGCCTATTGCTCTAGGCCATGCCCAATGTGAGTTTTTTGCTGCTAAGTTGATTTTGAGGAATCGACAGAAGGGTTTGGTCCAATACAAAAGGAAGAAGACTTGAGAAAAGACGTATAGTGGAATTTCGGGCGACAAGGATTTGCAGAGATAGGTCAAAGGAGAACACGAAGGAGATCTACAAAAGATTGAAGAGCAAGTTAGAGATTTGGAGTAGCCTAATAGTTTCTTCTATCCCTTTCATCTATCTTTAATTTCGTAATCTTTGGGATGTTTGGAATATTAATTTTGATGATGTTTTCCTTTGTCATTATGAACTAACTTTTCATTAAGATCGCAACGAAACTTAGTATGTAATTTGAATTGATGCTCCTTATTTGATTTAAGTTAATTATTCTTGAATCGTTTATCATATCTTGTGTTTATTAATTAATTGCCTGATCAACAATTATCGGGATAATTCATACGAAATTGGAAAAGGGAGTATGAGTTATATCTAGATATGATAGCATCTGTTCATATAATTTGAATAAGGTTAATATGTTTAGCATATAGGATATGAATATATCTATATGTCTTTTGCAACAATTGACATAATATGTGCTTGAAAACCCTAATTATTTTAATTCACATAGGAATATAATGGATTAATTAGTTAGGGTGTTCCTTGTAAATCTGTTGCGTAACTGCTGGATGTATAAGGATTCGTTTACGTGTCTTCGGAAGAAGTACTTGAATATTATAAAGAATTCTTGGTTAGCGATTTATACTGATTAAATAATTAAATGAGGAGTGTATTGGTTTAAAAGAAATACTAAGGGAAGTTGTGATCTTAACCTATTCCATCTGCATTCATTCTCGTGACGTTATATTTTAGTTGTTAATTAGAATTCTCAAAATCAAAATCATTATTCGTAGTTTAATTTAAGATTAATTGAATTAAAATTGATATTTGGTAATATTAATCTATTTCCTCGTGGGAACGATATCCTTGCTTGCTAAATGTTACAAACGAACATGTATATTTGCGTGTTTAATTGCTGTTAAAAAAAATAGGCAACAAGTTTTTGGCGCCGTTGCTGGGGAAATTAGTTGAATATTTCATTATTATTAATTTTGATAAAGTTAATCTTAATTTAGACTTTTATTTTCATTTTCTTCTCAGGTTATCTTTTCTCGTGAATGCAAACGCGATCAAAACAACCGGAGCTTGAACCATACAAAGATGATATCGACAAAAGGTTCAGACAGTTGCGTAAGTGGGTTAAAGAAATGCGAGAGGCACTTGAGAAGCAAGATGCAATGGCTGAGGAGCAACAGAAATCCCTTTAGGATTATGCTATGCCAAAAATGGATGGGATCAGGTCAAGCATTCAACGACCGACAATTAATGCTGCAACTTTTGAGATTAAGCCGGGAACCATCCACATGATTCAAAATCTGGTACAATTTGGGGTTTGGCGAATGATGATCCTAATGAGCACTTGGTGAGTTTTCTAGAGGTTTGTGACACATTCAAATACAACCAAGTCTCAGACGACGTAGTTAGACTTCGTTTGTTTCCATTCAATCTCCGAGAAAAAGCAAGAGGATGGTTACATTCACTTCCACCTGGATCCATTACCACATGGGATGATATGGCACAGAAGTTCCTAGCAAAGTTTTTTCCTCCCTCCAAAACAGCAAAGTAGAGGAATGAGATAACCAATTTTACTCAATTAGATTCAGAGTCATTATATGACGTCTGGGAGAGATTTAAAGAGTATATGAGAAAATGTCCACACCATGGATTGCCATATTGGCTACTAGTACAATCATTCTATAATGGGCTCATGGGTGGTATACGGGCTAGTGTTGACGCAGCATCTAGAGGAGCCTTCATGAAAAAGAATTTTGATGAAGTGTACAGTTTGCTAGAGGTGATGTCAGCTAACAACTACCAATAGCCAACTGCTAGAATGACACAGCCAAAGGTTGCTGGGATATTAGAGGTAGATGCAGTTACAACATTGTTAGCCCAAATTGCAGCTTTAACCTAGAAAATTAAACAAATGGGGAATCCGAATATGCAAACTGTGGCGATGGTATGTGAATTGTGCCCGGAGAACCATTCAAGTGATCAGTGTGCAATAAGTCCTGAATCAGTGCAGTTTGTGTCTAATTATAATCGACAACAAGGTAATAATACAAATAGTTATAACCCAGGTTGGAGGAACCACCCAAATCTATCTTGGAGCAATAATCAGTCACAAGCATAAGCTCAAGCTCGAAGATAGTCACATCCAGCTGAATTTCAGCCTCAACACCCACAACCTCAACAACCTGATAAGTTATCTCAAATGGAGGAATTACTTGCAAGAATGGCAACGCAGTTTGAAGTAACAACAAAGAACCAATCATCAGCAATAAGGAATCTTGAAAATCAGATTGGGCAGATAGCAAGTGCTTTAAACAACCAACCTCATGGTTTGCTACTGAGTGATACGGAGACGAATCCGAGGAAGGATGGGAATGAACAATATAAAGCAGTTACACTCAGAAGTGGGAAGGAGTTAGCTACAGATTCTGATGAGCATAAGGAAGATAGTAATGAGAAGGTTGATGGAGAAGAATCTGGAAATTTAGAAGGCAAATCTGAGGAAAAAATTGTTGAAAAGCAGAAAGAAGAAAAACAAATGCCAGTTATACCACCCTTACCATTTCCACAGAGATTTCAGAAGCAGAAGTTAGACAGACAGTTTTCAAAGTTTTTAGAAGTGTTTAAAAAACTGCAGATTAATAGTCCATTCGCAGATGCTCTAGAACAAATGCCTAGCTATGTCAAATTTATGAAAGATATTCTATCGAGGAAGATAAAGCTAGGGGAGTTTGAGATAATAGCATTGACGGAGGAATGCAGTGCTATTCTACAGAGGAAGTTATCACCAAAGTTGAAGGATCCGGGTAGCTTCACCATTCCGTGCACAATAGGAACTTAGTTTTTCAGTATATGTCTGTGTGATTTGGGAGCAAGCATCAACCTTATGCCATTCTCAGTCTATCAACAGCTTGGGTTGAAGGATGCTACACCAACGAATGTCACTCTGCAGCTTGCTAATAGATCCCTCACCTACCCCAAGGGAATAGTGGAAGACGTATTAGTAAAGGTAGATAAGTTTATATTCCATGTGGACTTCATAGTTCTAGACTTTGAGGAGGATAGCAATATACCGATTATTCTTGGGCGCCCGTTTTTACCTACGGGTATGACATTAATTGATGTGCAAAAAGGAGAGTTAATAATGAGGGTCCGAGACAAAGAGGTGACTTTTAATGTATTCAAAGCTATGAAGTTTCCAAAGGAAGAGGAAGAATGCTTCAGGGTTGATCTGATTGAGGGAGAAATTAGGGAAATAATTATCAAAATAGTACAAGAAGACCCTCTAGAAGCATCAATTATAAGTGAGAACATGTCTGATGACTCAACTGTATTAAAATTGGCTCAGATGTTAGATTCATCGCCAAAATTCACACGAGTCAGGCCAATGTTTGAACCCTTGGACTACTGGGGAAAGCCATCAGAAAAGGTCAAATCATCATTGGAAGAATCGCCAACCTTGGAACTCAAACCACTTGCTTAATCATCTATGGTATGCATACCTTCGTTCTTCTTCTACTCTACCAGTCATAATTTCTTCTTCACTTGATGAGGTTTAAGAGGAAAAGTTGCTAAGGGCACTTAGGTAGTATAAGACAGCTCTTGGGTGGACTATTGTGGATATAAAAGGGATCAGCCCATCAATCTGTATGCACAAAATTCTACTGGAAGAGGAAAGCTAAACCGATTATAGAGCAACAAAGAAGACTTAACCCCATAATGAAGGAGGTGGTGAAAAAGGTAATCATAAAATGGATAGATGCAGGAATTATCTACCCCATCTCAGATAGTTAATGGGTGAGTCCTGTTCAATGTGTGCCAAAGAAAGGGGGGATGATAATAATTGCGAATGAGAACAATGAATTGATCCCTACTCGGACAGTTACGGGTTGGCGGGTGTGTATGGACTACAGAAAGTTAAACAAGACCACTCATAAGGACCATTTCCCTTTACCATTTATCCATCAGATGTTGGACAAGCTTGCAGGATATGAATATTATTGCCTCTTGGATGGATATTCAGGGTATAATCAGATTGCCATAGCACCGGCGGACCAGGAAAAAAAACGACATTCACTTGCCCTTATGACACTTTTTCTTTCCGAAGAATGTCATTTGGGTTATGCAATGCCACTACGACGTTTCAACGGTGTATGATGGCCATATTTTCTGATATGGGTAGAGCGCAATCTCGAGGTATTTATGGATGATTTCTCAGTCTTTGAAAATACATTCGGACCATTGTTTAGACAACCTCACTCTTGTGCTCAAACGATGTATGGAGATAAATCTAATTCTAAACTGGGAGAAATGCCATTTTATGGTCCAAGAGGGGATAATCTTGGGCATAAAGTCTCTGACAAAGGAATTGAGATAGACAGAGCAAGCTCGAAACAATTGAGAACCTCCCTCCCCCAACTTCAGTTAATGGTATTCCGAGTTTTCTAGGACATGCAGGGTTATATATAGATTTATAAAATATTTCTCAAAAGTCACAAAGCCGTTGGAAATCGTTTGGAGAAGGATGTCCCATTCAACTTTGATTAGGCATGCCTGGAAGCTTTTAATGTGTTGAAGAAGAAACTAGTTAGCGCACCTGTAATCATAGCGCCAGATTGGAGTATCCCGTTCGAATTAATGTGTGATGTTAGTGACTTTACGATTGGCGCAGTTCTTGGCCAACAAAAGGATAAAATTTTCATGCTATATACGATGCTAGTAAGACATTAACGGATGCCCAACTGAATTATACCACTACCGAGAAGGAGCTATTAGCAGTTGTTCATGCATTTGATAAATTTCGCTCATATTTAATTAGGACAAAGGTGATTGTGTTTATAGACCATTCAACAGTTAAGTACTTGATAGCAAAGAAGGATGCGAAGCCGAGATTGATTCGATGGGTATTATTGCTATAAGAGTTTGACTTGGAAATTCGGGATCGAAAAGGAACAGAAAATTAAGTTGCTGATAATTTATCATTGTTAGAGAATGCAGAACTAAAAAAAGATGACACAATAGTGATCAACGAATTTTTTTCAAATGAACAACTGTTTGCGATAAGGATGGATACACCATAGTAT